>JAOVVF010000034.1:9256243-9271243 GCA_028565595.1 Duopalatinus emarginatus | reverse complement strand
AACATGTTTATATAAATGAGGTAGAATCCAAACAAAGCATAATTAAAGGAGCTGGAAAATGCAACGTGTTCACCAATGGATCAGAAACAAATGTATGATACTTGTAGGACATTTATATAAACTTTGTCCCTTAATGAGAAAATAAGAGAAAGACATCTTGAGAAGAACCAGACTCAAAAGAGAAAACCTCCTCATCCTCCTCCTTTTTAACAATCCCTACTATACCTGTGCTATGTAGCTTCTGTATTTATAGTATTTACTATAGCGTAGTTTTAACATTAAGTCTTTTCTGTTGAATTGGTCCCCTGAATGTCTCAAAATATTAGTTGAGACAGATAAGAGATCCTGAAGAAATGGTTTAGCCTCTTCCAGAAGGACAATGCACCACCACACACATCTAGATTTACCAAATTATGGTTAGAGGAACACTCATCTGAGTTTGGAGTTTTGCCATTCACACCAAAATCACCAGATCTCAGTGTTAACAAACACATCTGAGATGTCATGCAATGCGCTGAGGAACACAGAAATCCTAAACTTCAGAATACAACAGAATTGTGGAGCGTATTGTCTACTGAATATTTCTGCAAGCTTGTGAAGTCCATGTCCTGTGAGGTATCTACCAAGTATACCAAGTCTCATGACTGGAAGGTCACAGGTTCGATCCCTGCACAAGGCAAGACATGACTGAGGTGCCCTTGAGCAAGGTAGCTAACTCCCCCAACTGCTCCCTGGGTGCCGTGTTTTGGGGCTGCCCCCGCTCTGGGCAAGTGTGTTCACTGCCCCCTAGTGTTCACTGGTGTGTGTGTTTCACTGCACGGACGGGTTAAATGCAGAGGTCACATTCCTCTGTGTGCAAGCACAGCAGGCAAATAGTTCACTTTCAGTTTCACTACATTTACAACTAAAGGCAGTTTAGCGATCTGTTAGTGACTTCACTGCCATCCAAACTTTGGTGCATGCCAAACAAGAGGAGTGAGACATTGGTGTGTGCAATGGAAGACTTCCTGCCAGTGTTCTGACTCCTTTATACATTTATAAGCTCTTTGCGAGTTCTCAGCTGGTAAGAATACCACAACATATACACATATACACAAATCCAGCAAAATGTATTGTTCTAGAGGCTATGGAAGTTCAGAACGTCATAGAATACACATCATAAAATCTGTCTGATCAGGTTATGAACTCATACATATGTATTTTGTTTACATCTTTGGGTTTAAACACTGGGCGTGAACACTAAGTAAACCAGGACTAAAATGCTACAACATATTATTTCTGCTTTGGTCCAGACCAAGAGAACTGAACTACAAGTATAAACACACCATAGGTGTGGTCGATTTAGCTACTAGTACGGTTTGGGAGGTGGAAAGAAACCAGAAGAAACCCAAGATAAAACAGGGATGACATGCTAAACGAAGCCCAGACAAATAACCTGAGCTCAGAATCGAACCCTGTGGTGCCACCATTAGTTAATATAACATGACTAATTCATTGTTAAGATGATTACTCATGCTAATACACTCAGAGTCACCATTTCATTACAGTGCTGACTTGTCAGTAGATCATTGTTGTTGTAAGTATCTTATTATAACAGCATTCATGAAAAACAGGACAAAAAGAGGGGAAGAAATAGGGGTACATCCCCTTGCAACCCCCATCAAAACAAGCCTGTCATTCTCTACTGGTTCAGAAGAATCCACTAATAGAGCCGCTCTTCTAATTGGACACTGAGGAGTGTACAGACTATTAGAACCAAGAGGGGAAGAATGGGGGGCTGGACCAGCCTGCCTGGAACTGGTTGCCTGGAGCCTAGAGTTGACACAGAAAGGCTTGGAAAGCCCGTGATCATCCCACTGAGGGTATGTGTGTGGGAATTGAAGGACAGAAAAAGAACGATAGAAAGAAATCACACCACATTGCTTCACACTTAACCCATTAAAACCATTGCTGTCAAAAAAAAAACAAAAAAACAAAAAAAAAACCCAACAACCTTGGAGTCCATTTGCAGCTTCACTAATTTACCTGCTCAGTAAAGTACAGTTCAGACTCATGGGGTTTTAAACAATTTACAATCTGAGATTAAAAAAAAACAGCTCAGTGTTTACATTAATAAACAAAGGATATAGCTATAGCTCAATGCAGAGATTAATTAGTTGAACACAATGGATGTTTCAGTCATGCTGATGTTTTTCATTAAGGCAGTCGAAGCTTCTTGTAAAGAAAGAGTGCGGCAGACACTGAGCAATTTTGAAGGCGCTGTTTCAGAGAACAGGGGGAGGTGGAAAGGACCTTTATTTCTCTTTAAAACCTATTGACTATAACTCTTCTTCCTCATAATAGACACTTCACATGCTTACGGAGGCACATCAAGCCTTCATGGCTACAAAAGCCTCTTTGTGATCTTAAGCAAAGTGTTAAAGAAATACGCACAGATGTAAGTCGGAGACAAGAGCCATGGAGGACGGGGCATTCCTGTGAGAAGTCAATTGCCTACAGTATGTCCACACTAATGAAGACACAATCCTGCAGAGGAACAGCAAGAACAAGCGTTTCTGCGCAATGTGAGCCGTATGAAGCCAGGGATTACAGGGAAGGATTATCAGTCATGTTTGAGCAAAAAGTTGCCACCTTTTCCCTCCAGACTTTTTCTATTAGGTGATTCAACAGGTTCTTTTTATTGTTGATGCCAAGGGCCTGGGTAAAAGGCTGCGGATTGAAAGCGTTCATCCACCGAGTTTCCAGAGCCTCTGACTTTGAACTGAAATTCAAAGCCTTATTTTTCCTGTGTTTACAAGATGAAGATACCAAGAACTCAGGCAAGCGTGTATATATGCTATGCCGAGAAACAGAGAAAGTAGAGTTTTTCCAAAACGCTCTTGACCACGTGAGGAAAAAAAAAAGGCAGGTAGTTTCCAAATCAAGACAGGGTTTAAATAGGAGATCAAACCATATCCTCGTTTTGGAAGCAAAAGCGATTGTGCACATTGCGGAACATGTTCTGTTATTAGCGGTGTCTGCTGGTCTGTGCTAATGATGCTAGCAAAGAAACAACTGGTGTTCTTCAAGAGTCTCCGGTCAAGTCCTCTCATAACTTTGATCCCCAGTGGACAGCTTAAGATGAATATTCCCACCACATAATTCCCATAAGACTGGAGACACGGATCTGATGCCGCCTCTGTAATATATACAGTACATTCATTACTGGAAACTTTACAGTGACCAAAGGACAGAGGAAGTGCAAGGGACAGTAAACTTCCTGTCGCCTCTGTGCTTACTACTTTATTGGACATTTCAATAAGGGCATGAATGTTCCAGCATGGTATGGAATTTTATTATGGAGATTTGGAGACGGCTAGAAAAATAAACATCATGGAAAGGAAATATCAGGGTATCATGGACATGGAAAAACAATTAACTAAAGCAGACTGTAGTGAATTATTATTCGTGAATTATCCAAAAAATAAAAATCAAAAATCAAACCAAATCCTGTGCATAATAAACTTCAAACTACCAGTTCAAACTAGAAACACCAGTCTAATAATTGGTAGGACCCTGATGGGAGCATAGGATTGTAAAAATATTAAAATATTCTGCAGGCAATGAACATAGTTCCGGCAGAATGGTTACAATTCTGTTTTCCAACATGCAGGATGTTTGATAATGTTGAGATCTGGTGGGAATTGACAAAACCCCAAACTCAGATAAGTGTTTCTCTAACCATAATTTAGCGCCTCTAGACATGCATGGGGGCACATTGTCCTTTTGGAGGAGGCCAAACCCATCAGAATGAATGAAAGAAGTGACACATAGAGGTGTATGTCAGGAGTCCTATGGAATGGTATTTAAACAAACCCCAATATCATTATAAAGCTTTATTTTTTATATTTACTCTGCAACACCCTGAGTTCATCAGAGGATATGGATGGACTAGCAACGATCATAAGAACATATCATGAGTTCTGGTGTTCCCTTCTGAGTCTGGTTCCTCTCAAGACTTCTTCCTCTTGTCAAATCAGGAAGTTTTTACTTGCCACTGTTGCCTCCAGCTTGCTTATCATTTGTATAAATGTATAATCCATATTCTATAATTCTGTAAAGCCGCTTTGGGACACACTCTGTCTGTAGTTCAAAGCTAATTTAACACATGGCGCATGAAGTAGTGGTTTGGGTTTCCCTGAATCACAGTATTTCATAGTATATCAGAGGCCTATGGTACATTGCAGATGAAAGATTGCAGATAAGTCACTCAAGTACCACCAAGACACTGCTACAGAGAAAGAGACACTACTACAGCTGTAAACAAATAAGCTCCAAGCTTGTTTAGGTTGGCAAACCTCAACAGTTAATTGCTCGAGAGGAGGTCTAATGTTTGCCGGAGCGTAAGAACTCTGGCTCCAACGTTATTATTTAACAAGTTTTTGCAGAATTGTGCAATACGTTAACTGCAACCCAACCATCACAAAATTAAGTTCTGTCGGATGTGGCCAAAAACTGTGAACACCAGCACATGAGCTGCAAGCACAGGCGTGAAAAAAGCATTAAAATGTGCCACTAGTGGCAAGACATTTGCAATTATGGCATACCAAGGTAAGGAAAAAAACAAAAAACAAAAAACAAAAAAAACCTGTGGTTCACATGGATTGTAACACTTTGGCCGACTGTGTTTGTTCCTGTTGGAAACGTCTGTTTGAGCTTTGTCATTCACACCCCTATTTGATGATGTGTTCTCAATGATGGGATTTAGGCGCTCAGAAGCCCTACGGTGCGTCGTCTGGAACACAGCGTAGTGTTCTGAGAGTTCCTGAGTCTCCATGTACGTGTCAATTATTGTTTCAGATTTCCGCACAGGATGTCACATGAGCCTGTGTGTATTTGTGTCAACGTGGGAAGCGGCGGGCTAGGACTCTGACACAGGATCAACAGGAAGAGGACCGCAGCCATTCTGGATATAAGGTGAGGAGCTGACAAATCTGCCAGAGTGTAGCTGGGATGTTCAACACCACAGCCACAAAGAATGGCAAGCGTCAGCAAGGCCGATTCTTTTTATATTTTCTAACATACTTTGGTTAAAAAAAAGTTGTCATAGGTCATGGTCAGCCATTGTCTGACATTTCTAGAGCAGTTGGGGCTTTTGTTGATGGGCCAACTTTGGCAGGCTGGAAGTTCCAGTATCCTGTCACTAGCAAGAGTTCTTTATAAGCTTGTTAGCTTTTACATGTTTAAAGGGGGGCCTATTTGGAAGTCATGGTCAGTCACTGTATAACACCAGTTAAACCTCTTGATCAAGAACACAACATTGGCAGGCTGGCAGTTTGCAGACACTCAGATCCAGAGTAAGTTACAGAAGTCATTATATCAGAATATCCAATAGAAGCTAGGATACTGCCAGAAACGAGCAATGCAACAACTAATACAAAAATTACAAGAAGAACAAGTTCTATATTATAGTACAAAACCTGTGGAGAAAACAAGGTAGTAAGTAGAAGATGTGCTATAGGTGTGATAAAAGCTTAATTTGAAATGAAGTTAGTGATCAATGAAATGCTCTTCAGGTCTTCAGTCCGAGTTTGAAGACAGCGAGTGATTCTGCTGTATGGACATTTAAAGGGAGTTCATTTCACACATTTGGTGCCAGGACAGAGAAAATCTTATCACTAATACACCCTGGGTCACATTTACATTCATAGTTAATTATAGTTGCTTTTTTTAACAGGCTTCTGCTTGGAACTTGCCAGAGGTCATATGTCATGGGCAGCAATTGTATAACACTTCAAGACCAGTTCTTATAAAATTTCTTGAAGATGGCTTAATAGGTGTTTTTTGTTGTTTTAACTTTCTAAACCGTAAATGGTTGTACAACAATGGCCTTACCTTTGGTAGTCTGGCCATTCTAGAATATCATGTAGGTGGCTTAAGAAGAGCTTTTTTATGGCAGGGGTCTGAGGCGGATTCTGGGGTTCTAATGGAACTTTCTACAACACTGTCTCGTTCACAGGCCCAGCAACACAAGCTGGCAGTTCCTGGACGCGAATTCAAAGCCTTCATCAATACATCTGTAAAGGGTTTCTCAAAGGTTCTTTATTTTTAGACAACACTTTTAACTTCAGAACAGGGTTCCTGTTCCTGTCAGAGGTCACAAGTCACAGTCACCTATTGTATAACATCTCTGGTGCAGTTAGGGAGGGTTGATGGGCCGGACAATGGAAGTCTGGCAGATCATGGATTTCAATACAAGTTCAATACATCATTTGAACCATTTATGGTACTAGATGGAATAGCTCTACTGAATATATCAAGCCAGGAAAATGGACCTACCTGAAGACGCTTAACAAACAATGTTCTGCTTTACAAACCCTTCAAGCCTCTAGCATTTCTTTGAGGTATCATACCTCAAGATACCAAAGGAGACACAAATCAAGACTGATTGTCTGTACTGGCATGCAGTTGGCGGAGGAAAAATCCAGTGGATCTCCAAACTGCTGAGTCACTGTCTTTATAGGCAAACTGAAGACAGACTACTTTACTAAGCACCAAAATGAGCACTTTAAAAAATCATCTGTGTGTGTGTGTGTGTGTGTGTGTGTGTGTGTGTGTGTGTGTGTGTGTGTGGATTTTAGCTTAGTCAGTCAGTAATTTTCTTATCCACGTAGTCCGTCAGGCTCATGGTTTGTCCAGGACCTACCAGGAATCCTTTGGGGTATGGCAGGAATACTCTTTGGACAGGACACCATTCACTCACACACTCGGACCTAGGGGCAATTTGGCACATCCAATTGACTGACTATGTGGGGCATCCCGGTGAAAACTCACACTGAGATAAAAAAAAGAACACACCAAACTCCTCAGAGACAGAGACCATAGAGAGGCTCGAACCCACAACCCCAGATCCCTGGAGCTGTGTAGCACCTGCGGCACCACCGTACTGCTTAATATCATTCTCAGATTCACAGATAATAGAATGATTTTAATGGAGACTACATCTGCGCTACGTCTCTCTAGATAAGCATAAGCCATTTTGCAGCCCTCTGCCTTTTTCACATCCAGTAGAAAATCAAGTCAAATCCACAACCGCTCTTTAATTGTCTTCACAGTGAACTGCCAGAAGCTCATATGTCTGAGCTAGTTACATTCCCCAGAGTGACGTCCTCCCGCCCGACCTCTAACACCAAGCCGACGGGACGTGACGTGACTCCAGTGTCTCCTTCGGATACAAGAGACGTGCACATGCTCACTCACTACTGACACGGACGTCAAATTTCTCACCGCCCATAATAACAGGCCGCTTTAATTCCATGGGAAAGACTCTACTGATTTATCACCCATGTTTAAGTGTAACTAGACAGCCTCATTGAAATGGAGGTCGATGACTGCTGTCACATCCACTGTTCTCCGATGGCTACGTTTTTGTTTTTTTTTCTCTTCTTTTGACTTCAGTGTGTGTGTGTGTGTGTGTGTGTGTGTGTGTGTGTGTAAGTTTTTTTCCATTGAAACGTGTTTTCCATTTGCTTGCTCTGCAGAAAGTTAGTCATGAAATTGCTTGTGCTGACATGCTCTTTCAGCCACACACACTCCAAACATCTTTAGCCGTCTTCTAAAACACGTCCTCACTATCCCCTCTATTAAAATACAAAAGGAGCTAGTGGCAGTCTTAAAAACACACAGCCTTTTCGAGCGAAATAAAACGTTTGACAAGCAAAACAGGCTCTTTACAACGGGAAAACATTTTTGTTATTAAAACCTACTGGTCTCTTGTAGTTAAATCTCGAGCGGCTAAACAAACATTTTAATTGCTCCTTCAAGCTTGTTAAAAGGCGCCAAATATGGAGAAAAAACACGAGCCAGGTTCGAAAAACCGGCCTTGGCCTTGATGGTTGGTAAGCTGTAAACAACTTCTCCTATTAGATTTCCTCTGCCTTTCGCTCAGACTCTTAACCCAGTGCAATGTTATTCGATTTCCCACAACAGAGTGACCAGAAAAAATAAAAGCGCTTGTAGAAAATGTTAGGAAGGATGTGAAGGTGTGAAAAGAGCTACACAAGTACTACGATTAGCATGAACACGCACACACACACACACGCGCTTGCATCATTGTAGCCACAGTAATCCACTGCTGCTTTGGACCACGTGGCTGAATCAGCTTCACTCGCACCACATGCCTTCACACGCCCATGTCACACACGTCAGCGCTGCCTCACTATTGGACCAGCAGAAAATAAATACACACTGCCAGTCATGGTGTGTGTGTGTGTGTGTCTGTGAGAAGGCTGTAGATTTCTGAGACTCTTACAAAGATATATGGATGTAAAAATAAATAGTTGACCCATAATTGACCCATAACTAGTTATAGTTTTGTTATACACTGAAGTACCAGAAAAACTGGTACAGACACAGAAAGGCACAGTTTGGTGGTGGCTTCATAATGGTATTGTGTTTGTTTGTTTAGCGGGCATGCCATGGCATCCCTGATACATCTATAATCGTCTCTGACAAATGAACACTATGTGTGTCTCCTTTCTGAAAACTTACACCAGTACATGTCCAGTTCAATGATGTGACATGAACTTTATTTTTTTAACAAACTGTAGTTATAATGCATATATTCGAGACATGTTAATGCCAGCATGTCAACACTGCAGTATAATAACAAAGCGCCATGGTGACTAGAAGTCTGGGTCAGGCTTCATGGAGACGAACTTAAGGCTTTTTAATATTTTGGCAAATCATCCAGGCTGAATAAAAGGGCAAAACAGGGCAGCCTACAAGACTTTGGAAACAACCGGACAAAGTGATGTGTATATACACACAGAGGCTAATGGAAACTGTGAATTAGAAAGTGGAAGAACTTAAGCATAGCTGTCTAACAGTGGGCGAAGTGGGTGTGGTTACAAATGGGAATTTCTGGGAGGTGTAGTTCCAATTGGAAAGACGGCACAATCGGAAGACTGTAGCTGCTTTGTAAAGTCAGGGACGGATGCTTAAAGGGTGCATTTCTAGGGCGCTACATCACCAAATCCTGATTGTCTCGATGTATTGAATTCTATACCGAAGACTCGTATACTCGTGTGTATCGTCCATGTTCTCAATGCACCCACAACTTTAGGCCCTTTTCAATGTCTTTTGCACACTTGCTAGTCTTCTGGTCTTGCCTAGACTATGAAGGATGCCAAAGGACCCAAAAGGATCCATGCTACCAAGGAAGCATCTTTGACTTTTTGGGAAATACCTTTAAAGTCAGGGAAAAAAGATGGCCAGAGACAGATTGTGCTCAATCAGCTTAAATGGTCATTACAAATGCTCAGGAGGGTTGTTTACTGAGTTCTTATAATTTATTTGAAAAGCAAACAAAGGTTTACTTAATTTCACATTACACACACTTAAAAGGTGCAATTAGGTCAAAAATCACGCATGAAATCAAACAGAGAAATGAAAGCCCGCTTAAAAGGCTTTTAAAAAAGCCACCTTTGTTTGTTATTTAAATAATGACATGTTGAGCAATCGAACATCTTGAGAAAGCCCAACTGAGAGTGGGAATTCACAGATACTTTCCAGTTATCTGTCGCTTTATTATCTGGCGTCACAGCCTTTGAGCAACTGCAGCTGCCGTCTGGAGTCTCCTAAAGGTTGCTATTTATCAAAGAAAAGTGTGCATTCATTGATGTTTTTCTCTCTGAACGGAAATTAATTAATTAGCAGTTACAGAGGAAAGCTTCAATATCAACATTTTGCCACTTGGGCAGCTGTGAACTTGCAGTTAAATAACCAGCCTTAAACCACTTAACCTGCAACCGTTCCACAGTGCACCATAGATAAGGTTGTGGTCAAATTTCTCTGTGTGTACAAGCACAGTGGTCAATGAGTGGTTTGCTTTCACTTTGTCAATAAAATCAATGTAGAATTTTTGGAGTTTCAACTGTGGTTTCTTGGAAACATTCCAAACAAATAAAATTATATTTTATTGTTAGCTTTAGGGAAAAAATAAGAGGCTGGTTAGTTAGATTGTAACTATAAATGGATAAAAATAGAAGAATTAAAAAAAAAAAAATTATTGCTGTGGTTGAAGAAGAATAAAGCACTGCTGTTATAGGAAAAATGCCCAATACTGTGTGATTTGTGCTGCACCAAAGTGAGGCATGTTTGGTCATTCTCATCCACAGCAATTAAATGAGTCTTTTCGTAGCTGAAGCAGCTTGGATGTCATGTTTAATGGATTATTAATAGCCACCATGCCGCCCTGCTTGTGTCTCCAATTAGACAGTATTATTGGTGTCCTTATATAAAAGATCCATCTTTTTCACCCTCAGATGTGTATTTATGCCTTTTGGGGCAGTGGTAGTACTGTGTTTAAGACGCTGGCCTACTGGGACAGCCATGGATCGAAGTCATGTGACTTTAATGTTGCCAGTTTGAGCCTCGTACCAACAAGACATTACTGAAGTGCCCTTGAGCAGGGCACTTAACCCCAAATGCTCTCCAGGCATCATGGATAGGGGTTAAAGTGGGTTCATTGCCCCCTATTGTGCATCTCTCACTAGATGGATGGATGGGTTAAAAACGGGGGTTATACTCCTTCGTGTGAAAGCATGTCTGTCAGTCACTTTACTTTCACTAGTCAGAAGGTTGTGAGCTCAAAACCTGCCACTACAGGACTCTTGAGAGCAAGGCCACTAACCTTCAACTTCTTAGTTGTGTATAAGTGAGATGAATGTAAGCCGATATGGATGATGGCGTCGGCCAAACGCTGCAAGTGCAGGGCTTTCTTCCTATTTTGCACCACTCGCATAATAGAAACATCTCCAACACGTCCGCTCGCTGTTCTCAGTCAGGCATTAAACAGACTTTGTACTTAGGAGTTAAGTACATTTAATATCGGGAGCAACAGGTCTGGACGTTCGAGTTCTCACATACAGCTCCTCTAGGTGACGTCTTGATAAGTTCACATCTGAAACAGACTTTAGACTAAGTGGTACCACAGTTGCTATGGTTACAGTTGGGATGTTTTTTTTGTTTTTTTTTTCATATCAGCCCAAACAGATCCAGGCAGTCACTAGCATGAATGCAGTCAAAATTGGCCGCAACAGTGCTTTTAATTTCATCTAAGATTAGTCATGCTTATTTCCTGTTTGGTGTGGGATGTTGTTAGAAGAATGGGTGAGATCGAGTTTTTCCACACTGACAGACTTGTAATCGAATTAGGTTTACTCAATTTATTGCTTTGATTTATCTATTTAAATAATTGAATTGATCATATCCTCCTCCTGCGCTGATCCTGGTGTGTTGTTCTCGACTCAGTGGTTATGCAATGTGGCAAATGTCACCATGTTTAAAAAAAAAACAAATTAAATTATCGCATAGCGCCATAGCTGTGGTCCAGTTTAACTACCCACAGCGTGTGTGACGCATTGTTTTTAAAACTCAAAGCAAAACAACAGCCTTTCTATCTTTCTTTTTTTTTTTTAATTTCCCAATCAGTGCTCTTGCCCCTTATTTCATTCTCTTGTATAAAGTATGCATTTGAATTCCAGTATTATGAAATATACCAGAAAAACTGGTACACCATTCTAATTCTTGGTAGGTCTCCCACGGGGAATTGACTCCACAAGCTTGCGGAAATATTCAGTAAGCCATCGACACCATACTTCCTGCAGAACGGTCCACGATTCTGTTATATTCTGAGGTGTAGGATTACTGTGTTCCACAGCACGTCGCATGACATCCCAGATGCGTTCGATAACGTCGAGATCTGGTGACTTATGAAAAGAAAAATGTGGCAAGTAAATAACAATGTATGATATATGATCGCGGGGTTGAACCACACTGTTAATGTGTGTAAGTGTTTTTGCAGTGATAAAGTGTTACGAGGTCAGGTCCAAGCTTGCGCCTGGTGACATAATGCCCACAGGATCGCTTATCATGTTTACACAGATATATTACTGTTATTACAAATGGCTGGTTATGTTAGTTCTGTATTAGAAAGTTCTAGAAGGATGAACTGGCCTTGTTTTTTTTTTTTGAAGAACAGTGGAAAGAAAAAGAGAACCAGACACCTGTTTTTCGGGCCCCATGTCGACTTCCAAACCCGGCGAACTGTTGATCTACTGAAGACAGACACCTTCTCGCTGTCCGTATCGGTTCACCGTTTCATTCCTCGGAGAACAATAACGAGGGCTGTTGAAACAAATATGGATCACCTATGAAGACCACAAGGCTGAGATAGAGGGTAGGAAAATATTGCCCTTACTTTCAAGACCCTGAGAAACAATTATATTTATGTGTGATAGCCTTACAAGGTACACAAAGAGCAAAACCCTCTGCTGACTTTCTAACTCGGTAAGAAGTCTTTTTTTACTTCGTAAAGTTGTCTGAAGCTGCAAACTATTGACTCTAATCTGCATTGTTTGCTATTTATAAGGTCTAGAAATACACTGAAGTGCCAAAAAGACATCTCCACCAATCTAATACTTGGTAGGTCCCATACGGGAGCGCAGAACTGCAGAAATATGACGGGCCACGGACGCTACAAGCTTGCGGAAATATTCTGTAGGAAACAAACACCATACTTCCTGCAGAATGATCCATAATTCTGAGAATCAGAATTCACTCACATCAGTGTTCCTTTACCCATAACTTGGCGTCTCTAGAAGTGTGTGGTGGCGCGTTGAATGTCAGAATAAAAACAGGAAATAGACGGGTGTAAGTCAGAAAGGAGGCGCGCGTAGTGTTCACCTGTCAGGGCTACCAGGGGTCCACTGAAATGCCATCTAAACAAACCTCAGACCATTATGAAGCCACCACCAGCCTGTGTATTTTGCATAGGCTTGTCTGTACCAGTGTTTTCTGCTATAGTATAAACCATTCTTTAAAAACGTACTCTATAATAAAGAGCAACAAAGCGCAATTACTTAAGTACTTTCCACCTCTGGAGAGAATTAGACGGATTTGGATGGAGAAAAGCTGATCGCTGCGTTCTCTTCTTGGGTTTGCTTTGAGATTCTTTTTTCCCCCTCTGAGGCTTTGGCTCGATGATTTGACCAGTAATGTCCGCCTCCTAATCCTTCTGGTTCCTTTCACAGGAAGATCAACTACACCACATCAGCAATGCTATTTTCAGTGTTTGTATCGGTTCACCATAATTTCATCTTATAATACAGTGGACTGTGCAAAGCCCCATTTTTCGCATTTAAGTCCATGTGCTTTGAATTTGGCTGCTTTAAGAGGCTGGGGACGTTTTATTGTCACTGAATGATTCGGCTGTGCTCAAACGCGAGCAGCTGAAGAGGACGTCCTTTCATCAGCTTGCTCTAAGGATATTCTTACGCCCATGATTGATGGTGACAATTTGAGTAAGAGGTTCACATATGGTACAAAACGTTAATGGAGGAAGCATTTGTTAGGCGAGATCGGTAATTTAGATCTCTGGGTGCGCCGGTGTTGGCCACTGTGCCAATTATTTGTGGAGGAACTACAGGAAGAAAAGCAGCATGCAAATATTAAATGCATATTTGTTTTGGCAAACATGGAAATACTGACTAGTAATATTGTGTACATTTGCTACAATGGCTGCCAGTGGACCATGGCATTAATGCCACTCATGCCAATTTTACTGCCGTCACTGTTACCATTGCCAACCGAGCCTTAAATACGCAAAGTGCCTGAGAATTGACAGATGACCATTGTTTTACCCTGGTAATACTCCGAGATTAGATTTTTTTTGTATGTTTAGAATATAAAAGGAGACCTGATGTATAAGGAAGGTGCTACAGTCTGTATAAGTGTATAGTTTATACACTGATAATTCAAAGCACACAAGAAAATTGTCATTATTAATTAATAACACTCATTTTTGCATCATGTCCAGTCTGAGCTGTTGTTTCTCATGCAGCCATTTCCCTAATTATATGTTCCTTTGTTAGACTCCCCATTCCATCTGTTTCTGTTTAACAGCTTGGCAAGTTCTTCCAGTCGCCCAGTGGTGTTACTGTTTGTTTGACCCTTTGGTTTTATAGCCATGCTTGAATTAGAAAGTGTCTGAAGTGTTCTAGCCATCGTTTGGCCCGCGGACTTTTCTCAGGATAAGCTTTTGATTCTGCCAACCCCGAAGGTCTGATCCTGATGGCGGTTTGTAAACTTATGCTCTAATTGCGCAGTAATGGCTGAAATCTTTGCATATAGCCAACGCTAAATGATTAACTGTTACCCTGATCAAAGCCGGATCAGAAACTGGCCTTAACTTGGGCGCATAATGACATCATTTGTAAATATTTAGCTAATTAAGAATAAAATGTTTAACCGGTAACCATCAATTGCAGTCAGAAGTATGAAACCACCCACAATGAACCACATTACATAAGCGTGGCACAGGGGACGCAGTCCCGGCGACTTTAATCAAAGGCAGATGTATGCTTTCGTTCCTAATGAAGTTTCGGAGGCGCTTTTTTTTTTAGGAATACAACATTTTATTAGAAATACAATTCAAACTGTGAACCCTGCATCCCCGACCCTCCTTCCTAATTTCACGGGTGTTGTTTTGACTCATTTGTTACAAACTCCTCTCCGCCTTGCTTTGAGAACTGTAAACACGGACACGGGTCACTTCCTGTTGTAATTGCCTTGCAGATTCCCCACACTTCCAGCTCCTGATTATAAATAGCTGTGACTGTTGAAAAGCATCATTTACAGCTAAACAAAAGCTTCGCTGCTGTGGCAACCGACACATACTTGGTGGTTTTGCAATGTCACATGGACTTGGATCGTCTGTGTTGGTTTAGGCCTGAAAAATCAGTTTTATTTGATTCATTTTACGTCTTTAGTTTATTTCAATCTTTAGTTTGTTTTTGTAGTTAAACTTTTGGGGTATTTATAACACTTCCATAAGTATTAAATAAATCTTTTCTCAAATGCTGATGAGGAACGTTTTTTTTTTTTTTTTTTTTTTTAAAGAAGGCCTAAGTTTATAAAGCCCTAATATAAATTTATATGAAAGCATTTCATAAAGAAATA
>JAOVVF010000034.1:9233376-9251143 GCA_028565595.1 Duopalatinus emarginatus | reverse complement strand
CAATCTGTACCAATCTGTACCAATCTGTACCCTGTGAAGTACCGTATTACTTACTACATGCCTTTTTTTGCCCATGTGTTTCACGTTTCTGAACTTGGCTACGTTTATCTATTTCCTGATTGCCCCTTGTAGTTTTGTCTGCCTGGCTTAACCGATTACCCAGTTTCGACTCTTGTTTGGATTTTTTTTGACTGCATTTACCCTTTAAATAAAGTATTTGATTTAACTCTGTGAGTTTCTGACTCCTTGCCTGTCATCACCGAAGCCTGACAACACAGTAACTGAAAGATGGAAAAATAAATGTACATAGCAAAAGAAATGCATGAAATCTCAAAAAAAAAAAATGTAGGGTCAAGATTTCATGCATTCCAGTAAAAATTATTCATCAGCACTCAGTGACTCGATCATACCAATAAGAAATGAATCTTGCTCTTATGAGACTCTTATGCCTGGCAAGACGGATGAGCGCTAATTTGCTTCCTCTGTTTCTTTTTCTTTGTGAAGAACTGTGAGAGAGCACAGTCGGGGATGACCTTGCTGGACTTCCCAGCATTGTTCTGCTCGTCAAATGCAGTTTTCTCTCGAACCGCTCCCTTGGTTCTGCCCCATTGCCCTCAGCCCCAGGTACTTACCTTAGGAGGAGGCACGGGCTTGGTTCTCAGAACAAAAGGTCAAAGCGGTCACATTTTTACAAGGATTCGAAATATCTCAGTCTAACTCAGACTTCAGTGTGCTCTATTGTTTATTTTCCTTTTTTCCCCCTCATATCACAGAAGTGAGCCAGCTTTAATCTCGCTGCCCTGATGTCTGGGAAGGAAGAAAGAGATCAGAAGGTGGACGGCGTTGGTACAAAAGTGATTAAATACCCACGGCGGGCCCTGCGTTCTCTATTCTCTGAAAACGCTTGTCAGGTTTGCTTTTTCTTCTTCCTCAGCTGTGGTGCGAAATGTGTTTTAAGGTCCTGTGGAGAAGGGTAAGCACAGCTGTCAGATCAAACTTGGCTTTTTAAATGAAACCCTGATGTTTAAAATGATCCGCACCATAGGGTGGAAAAGGCCCGGAACTTTCTTATGGTAAATCTGAAATGTACAGCCATTGTCGGAGCCGAGTTTGCTCTCTGAGCTCTCTCGGCTTTCTCTCTTTTTCTTTACTTCTTCCTCTTCATCACCTGTCCAGAAGTAACTGACCCATTACGACGGCTGGCTCCAGTGTTTCCAGAGCACCATCTCTGGAATGCCAGTGCATTTTTTCCTCTAATCCCCCCGTTCAGAGAAGAAATCCAGCTCTGTGATTCATACAAAACCCATTCCAAATGCTATGAAAACAATGTATTTAGGGCTCAAGGGTGCTTTTGAACTGGTATTTTAGATGACATATTTACACGTTTAAAATTTGCAATCAGTGTCAGATCGGGCAGAAATCATATATTTGTACAGCGCAACCCAGAACCCTGTCCTCCAGGTATTACTAGACAGCGTCCACGCTATCCACTATCCATATTTCAATGTTAAATACTTTTATATCAGCAAAGATTAATTCAAATTTGACGCCTTCTATAGTTTTCTATAAGAGCAGCTCTAAAAGTACTTCCTAGCTGCAGGGTGTATATTATTGTGCTCGTTCTATTGGACTTAATTCAGTTTTGTTTGTATAGCGCTTTTAACAATAGACATTGTCCCTAAGCAGCTTCACAGAAACATAAGATCTGGATTATACATTTATATAAATTTTACCCCGAAGAGAAGCAAGGAAAGTGACAGTGGCAAAGAAACATGAGGAGAAAAGCTTGAGAGGAACCAGACATTTGAGTGACATAAATAGTGCGATTACAATCGTTATTATAATATTATAGTATAAAAATTGTAAATGTATCACCAGAAAATTCATTATAGTTATAACATCAAGTCTGTCAACTGTTCACTAATAGACACTGACTGACTGATGGAGAGTAAAACTGTTTAGACGTAGTTAGTTTGCGATGACTGTTTATATTATAATCCTTGTGTCACGCCATAGTCCCAGCAAAATTCATGGTTTCCACACATGTCCATTATTATAATCTTTAGACACTTTATGTGGGTTAATCCTCAGCAACAAGGAGTGATGTTCATTTGATGAAATTCCAAGCCAAAGTAAGGCATCAGGGTGGATCAGGAAGGTCCAGAGAGCAGAAGGAGTCAGGAGTTGGGGTCACTGGTATCACCATAGCACATGTAGCTCGACCGAGTGGGAGTTCTATCATCTTTATTGTTTCTACTGTATAGTAACAGCAAACATAGGGATGTGTATATAAGGCATTCTAGATAAACAGATCGAAATATCATGTGTAATCTGTGACTGGCTGTAAGTTTTCTGTACGAAGAGGTTTATTTATTATTTATAGAAGGGCTCTCCATAGGCCTGTGTCTAAATTAGGCTGGGGTTAATAGATCAGATTAAAAAAATGCAATGTAGGTTCGAGGCAGAAGTAATGGAAAAATCTTACAAAAGATGGAAAAGTGTAAATACACCAGTTTAAAATAAACCAGTTGTCCTGAATCATTTCAGATGTGACGTTTGTCCTATTATGTTCAAAGAAACAAAAAAAGGAAGTGAGGCCAGGTGAGAGAAAGACTGTACAGTGAAGTGAAGAAAAACTGGCACGGACAAGCCTATGAAAAATACATAGGCTGGTTGTGGCTCTAATATAATATAGAGTTTTGTTTAGGTGCCATTCAATGGGACCCCTGATACCAGGGTTCAGGACCACTGGTTCGATTTGAACTGAACCTACCTTGTTTTTTTTTCTTCTCTGGTCTATTAACTCCAGCCTGATATATTGTTCCCCTCCCTGTATTGCTGTATTGTTTATTGTCTTGTATTGATCTTGTGTATTTATAGTTGCCTTGCACACTTATTGTAAGTTTTTATGTTGTATTGTTTACGTAGTTTATTGTTCTATGTAGCACCTTGGTCTTGGAGGAACGTTATTTTGTTTCACTGTTGTACACCACTGTATATGGTTAAAATAACAATAAAGACCACTTGACTTGACTTGATCTCTGACAGGTGAACACTTACCAGCATTCATTCTTATGGGTTTGGTGTCTTTTAACAGGACAATGAACCACCACACACGTTTAGAGTCTGCAAATTATGGTTAGAGGAACACTCATTGGAAAACAACAGAATTATGAACTGCTCTGCAGGACGTATGGTGTTTATTGCCTACAGAATATATCTGCGAGCTCATGGAGCCCTGTGCAGGACTTGCCAAGTATTATAGTGGTGTACCAGTTCTTCTGGCACTTTAGTGCTACTTTAATGAAAGCAAGAACAGGAACTAACTTGTTTTGCAGATGTCTCATAACATTATAAGTAACTATAAATGGATAAAAAAAAGTACAACATGTCTTTGGGACGTCTGTTATATGACCAAAAAGTAAGTTTAGTGAGTTGCCCAGTAAACATTTTAATGGAAAACGCTGACTTTGACATTCAGATGAAAATGTGAGAATTCGGTTTCAGCTCTTCAACAGAGACTTGAAAGTGTGGCCAATGCCACAGAAGGCTTGAAGGACTTTGTGATACACCAGCAGCACACAGCCTGTAATTCAGCAGGCTTAAAATAAATCTTCAAATGTTCTAACTTGTATTAAATCTGGACCACTCAAGGTTGATGATGGGCTCTGTGGTGGCTCAGTGACTACAAAATAAAAACTATTAGGCACAAGGACAGAGTTGTGGAGCCAACCTAATATCGAAGCAAATTTGTAAGGAAACCTAGAAGCAGAATGATTTTTGTTGGATTTGAAGTTTAACCATGAGGCGATTCTTAACTTCTGCCGCAAGTTGGCTCCTACACTCTTAATTTCATGCAAATCCATACCAGTTTGTATGACTACTATTACATTTACTTTATTTTTTAAGGCAGATAATTTTATCCAATACACAAGAACAATACACAAGCTTCAGTACAGCAGGAGACCTTGGAGTAAGCGCTAATTATAGGGCTCAGTGCTTAATAAAGATAATACAGATTTTTTTTTTTTCATCAGTAGGGATCTGCAAGGTTGTGTGTAATGATATGGTAACATGGATCCATCAGGTTAAGGTTTAACATACGGTTAGAGTTTGTATGCTTTCTTATGTCTTTCTTTACCAATCCTTTCATTATTTAAGCCACTTATTCAGCTATTGAGTGGCGGGAGTACTTGAGTCTTTCCCAGTGCATCATTTAGAGAAAAGCACAGAAACACCCTGAACAGATAACCATTCAATTGCAGAGCAGATACACAGACACACACTCACACCTAGGGGCATTTAGTATCTCCAATTAACCTGACTACATGTCTCTGGACTGTGGAGGACCAGAACTCCGCGAGGAACCCAAACAGAAACAGGGAGAACATGCAAACTCCACACAGAAAGAACCCTGGTCACCAAGCCAAGGACTCAAACCAAGACCTTTCTACTTGTAAGGCAACAGCACTACTTACTGCACCACCCTATGACTTTCTTATGACTATAAAACTAAATATCATCCATATTAATTACATTATCTGATCAAGCGTCTCATAAAAGGTCATTAACACTTGGCCTACCAGAGGAAAATATTTATTTAAGATGCATAAAGCTGAAAGCATCTGAAACACATCTCTAAAACACAATGGCTACAAAGGGCATGTCTTAGTTCTTACTTTATTTATTGAGCGTGTATAAAGGAATCTAAAAAAGCAACAAGTAAGGAAATAAAAGGGGAAAAACGAGGGGAAAAAAAAAAGACATGACCGATGACTGCTTGCATAATAAATAACGTACTACTGGTAATTGCTATGCAATAATAACACATTAAGGATTTGAACAACCTCCATGTGAACATAGTTTTAGTGACCATATGACTGAATTACCCTATTATTAAAGTTCTCTGGTAGACAACAGTCATCACAGGGGCTCCAGCGGGACTTGGTTTGATGACAAACACATTTCAAATTAATGTTTGTTTCCAATGACGAAAAAAAGAGAGAAGAAACTGCAGTTTTCTCCTTATTATCCTTCTATTGGTAATAACATGGTAGAAAAGACCAAACAGCACAAAGCCTTCTCATCATTTACTGCTTCCCTCTTTAGATAAGACTACCTCCGACAAACTAGTTATTTCGTGTAATAACACCTTGGAGATTTTTTTGGCTATGTCACATGCACATCTGCATTTCATCCACGGTTACTATTGTAATAAATTTGGCCTTTAAATGGCTTTGCTGGAAGCTTCTCCTCCACTACAAGCCATGTTAATACAGGTTTGCCCAGTGGAATTTGTGGTAAAAGGGGAAAAACAAGACGTCTGTCCTCGACTACCACCAAACGCTGCAAATTACCAGCCAAAATCCTGCGAATGAACAACAGGCCACTGGACGATGGAAATGTGAAGTCTTTTTATTTTTTCCCCTTCTCAGATTCGAATGGTTGGATTTTGTAAGCAGATCTTCAGTTGGACCAGATGTTCATGGAGTTAGACTTGGATCGGGAAGACTGACCAAAACAACCAGCCTTGGGACTAATAAGTATGTGAGAAACACATTGAGCAACACATTCAGGTAGATTTTTTTTTTTTTTTTCGAGAGTCAAGAGCAAGTGTGGAAACTCTGAGTCACTATTCGGAAAAGTTCAGATGACTTACTCAATTTTCATTTTAACCAATGTTTTTATAGAGATATATAAAACCTTTTTCAACCTCTACCTATCTAGAATATAAACCTACACAATACACAGAACGCTTGGAGGTCTCCTCTGTGCCTTTATAACAGCTGCCATTCTTCTGGGAGGTCTTTCTACAAGATTTTGGAGTGTGCCTGTGGGACTTTTTGCTCGTTCATAAAGAAGAATCCTTTAGTTTTGGCACACGTACATTACAGCACAGTGAAACTCGTTAAAAACCTGGTACATACAAGTGTACATAAGTGTATATATATATTTATATAATCTATCTATTCTCTTATTTTATTGTATTATTATTTTCTTCATATTTGTGCAAATTTTAAGCTGGCTCCACGACCAAGAATGTCACTGCAAGCTAATGATGTCTGCATATGTGATCTTTTTACATAATAAACTAAACTACAGCATTACCTTTCTACTTCTTCATACAAGAGCAAACAGAGGAGTAAAGGTGACAACAGTTTGTGCTTTTAAAATTATATTCACATATGACTGTGGCGTCATTTGCAATCGTCCAATGAAGCAGTGGAGCAGTGGGTAGTGCTGTTACCTCATAGTATGCGGGGCCTGGGTTCGATTCCCCAGCCGAGCAGTCAGGGTCCTTTGCGGGTGGAGTTTCCATGCTGTCTCTGTGTTAGTGAGGATTTCTTTCAACAGTCCGAAGACATGCAGATATTAAATTGCTTCTAGGTGTGAATGTATTTGATGGACTGGTGTCCTGCCTTTTACCCAGTAAGTGCTGGAGTAGACTTCAGCACCCATAATGACCTGTTAGTAGGATAAGCAGCTTAGATGATTGACGAATGCATGGGTCCACCTGCTAATACCTTAAGTTTAATTTTCTCACAATGTCACACTGTTATGAAGTTGCAGGGTAGTTATCATAGAGAAATGCATATAAACCTAATTGATTCTGCTTGTAATCAGATATCAGCTGGCGAAGCATCTGTTACATTTCTGTGCCACAGTCTGAATGTAATTTTTAAGTACAGTCGTCCCTTTTTAGTTTTGGGGTTAACCAGAATTGAGAACTTTACTCGTGGTTAAGATACATGCGAAAGGGAAATGCGTTTGCTTCACAAGAGCCTGTACTTTTCCAAATGTCAACATTTTACCGTTAAAGGGTTTTTTTTTCAGGCCACCACACAAATAGTCTCCATGTTAAGAGTTTCTGTAGTAATAAATGTACAGGCCATCTTTACATTCGAATGTTATGTGTCATTCTTTGTGCCACAGTGCCAAAGCCAATACCTTGAATTCCATCACTGCTGACATAATGTGGACTCAGTTCCTTGTAGGTATTTGTGAAAAAAACAGGCGCATGATTTATCTCCCAGCCAAAAATGGAAACTTTGATGTGGGCACTGGTTTGTTAGAACAGCTCCGAAGGCTAACAAACATGGCCGCGTTCACACCGAAGTGCTACGTTTGTCGTTCCTTCATGGCTCAACTGGTTTTGATTCAACCTGAAGTAACCATTTTACTGATTCAACTGATTGTGACATCAAACTGGCTGGATTAAAGCTAGACCAAGTAGATTCTAGGGCATATCTGCAGTCACTTTACACTGAAGTGCCAGAAAAGCTGGTACAGACGAACCAATGCAAAATACATAGCGACGCCAGCGATGCACGCCACCGGCTGCTTCCGCCAGCGTGCATATTAAGTAACAGACATCTGTGCAAGCTTGATACTGGTATGGGCTTTGTTTGGCTTGTTTAGTTTAAATTATGGTTATCTGAGTTTGGGGTTTTACCAGATCTCAGAATTGTGGACTGCAGGAAGGTTGGTGTTCAGCACCTACAGATATTTCTGAAAGCTTGTGGAGTCTGTGCTCCATCATATTTCTACAGTTGTACAAGTCCACCAGTTATTAGATTAGTGTAACGTTTTTTTCTGGCGTTTCAGCGTATTCAGTAGCATTGACTGGGACAGCCATTGTTAGTTTCTTCCCCTTCCAAGGGACAAAAAAAACGGACATTTCAGTGCTTATTTTCCTCAATCTTGGGTTAAAAATACATAATAATACGTAATTTTCACTGACCGCTGTAAACAATAATGTGAGTCAACTTTCTCCTTTATAGGTCAAGAGCTTGCTTTTTATTACCTTGGTCAAGCCTCAGAATGGTACTGTAATGTGTCTGTGATCGAAGGACACTTTTGTCCCATTCTTTGTCTATGGCGAATGTTTGGTTTAGACCATACCTTTTAAAGCCATGTTTTTTTTTTTTCTTTTCTTTTCTTTTGATTTCTTTTCTTTTCGAGGAGGAATGTGCTGATGAGTCTCCATGCAGAAATAACACCCACACCCACCCACCCTCATCCGCCGAAGAAGAGGGAATGCAATTAGCACATATTAGAGAGACTGAAGCATGGCTGTCAGGAGCCACAAGGCCCATGCAGAGACCAGAGACGGCTCCGTGGCACTGCTTAAATCGCAACTTAACATGACAATACATCTAACCAGCCGCTAATTATAAGTCCTGGCGTCACATGACAGCCAACATGAGCTTTAAGCTAGTTTGTGTGATTTCACTGGTCTTTTAAGATTTGAATCAAAATGTTAATCCTAACCTCAGGTTCCTCAACCTATACACACAGTCTGTACACTGAGGTTCTCTAATACACATTGGACACTCAGGTCATCAAGTACATTCCAGCTGGTACACTCTGTGTTCCTCTAACCATAATTTGGTGTCTCTAGACGTATATGTTGGCAGATTGTCCTGTTTTAAGAGGTCAAACCCATCAGAATGAATGTAAGACATGAAAGGCTGTAAGACATTTGTAGATGTACCAGGGGTCCCATTAAATGCCAGCTAAACAACCCCCATACCATTATGGAGCCTTCACCCATCTTTTCACCCAAGTTTTTCTGGCTCTTCAGGTATAAATCAGTCCATTCAGCCAGTTTCTCCAGTGTATATCAAACCAAAACACTAAACACAATTAGGTTCTACTGCACTCTCTATCTTGTACACACAGGATTTCCAAAATACAACTCAAGGTCCTCAAGCACACCTCAGCATGTATGCCAGGTTCCTCCAGTAGAATAAAGCCTGTAAACTTAGGTCCTCCATACTGTACATTTAGGTTCTCCGGTACATCCTAGCATTTAATCTCAGGTTCTCCAGAACCTACACTCTGGTCCTCCAGTATACAGCCCATAAACCCGGTTCCCCAGTACACACCAGCCTCTATATTCAGGTTCTATCACCTGTACATTCAGGTTCTCCAGTAGACTACAGTCTGTAAACTCAGGTTCTTTGGTAGACTACAGTCTGTAAACTCAGGTTCTCCAATAGACTCCAGACTCTAATATCAGGTTCTCCTATAGGCTCCAGTCTGGAAACCTTTGCAATGTCAGACTTTCCAGTATACACCACCTCATACACCCACTTTCACCAGTACACCCCAGTCTTTACATTTAGGTTCTATCACCCTGTACCCTCCAGTAGACTCTAGATTGTAATCTCAGGTTCTCCAGTAGAATTCAGGCTGTTATCTTAGGTTTTTCAGTAGACTCAAGTAGACTGGAAACCACACCGAATGTACACTCAGGTTCTCCAGTAGACTCCAGTCTATAATCTTCAGTGGACTCAAGACTGGCAACCTCCACAATGTACACTCAGGTTTTCCAGTATACCTCAGCTTCCAATAAACTCTGGAACACCAATACTCCATTCTTTACAGAACCCTTCATCTACTTTTCTATCTACCTTTTACAGAAGTAAATGAGTTCAAAGATTCACAATTACAGTGTGGAATCCCCATAATAAGGGTATAAAAATAGACCAGGTTTTTATAGACACTTAAGGTTGCATGTGCGTTGAGTAACATGGCGTAATTCAACCCAGATTTGTGTGACAGCATTAAATACGTGAACAGAAGTCACTTTGCTTTAATTAGCACCATGCTGAGATGGTGATGCCTTTAATTATGACTATATGTCCAAAAGGAACTTTATTACTTGAGGACCTCATAATACAGCTGCGGCAAAAAAATACAGTTCAAATTAGTGGGGCATGTTTATTAAATAAATGTGAAATTCCGTGCATGGTAATGAAATTATATTGTTTTAATCGCACATTGACTATCACATAAAACACAGAGAGACAGATTTGCTCGCAGCAGAACAATAGTTGAATGAGGCTGAACATCTGCTGACCATACAAGCATGCAGAGGTGAGCTCGGCCTGTTAGTAATGAAATACTTAAAGGGATTCTGGTGAGCATGACTTGGTTCTAGTTCTATGGTTTTTCACAAAACGAAAACAGAACTTGACATGCCGACAGATTCTGTTCATTTTCAGTGGGATTTTCAAAGGTGAAGGCGTCATCTGAAAACAGGAACGTTTCAGCAGCAGCTGCATTTAACGCTAGGATCGGCTGAAACTCTCACTTAAGGCCACTTTTATGTGTGTTGGTGTGAAGGGATCACAGAAAGTGTTAACGTCTTTTAGAGAATTGGTGTTGAAAGTTTCTTGTAGGCATCTCTAAGCCTCCTAATTGGTAGAACTATTGCTTCTTGGAATCGATTGTGAAAGAGTACTATGAAAGCCCAAGGACTTTCTCTAAAATTCCAGAAAAATTGGTACACAAGACTAATGCTTCATGGGTCCTCCATGTGGCATGAAGTCCATGGGCTTGTCAAAATAGTCTGAAGGTAATAAACACCATACTTATTGCAAAACGGTCCACAATTCTGCTACATTCTGAAATGTTGGATTTCTAGCATCTGGCATCCCAGATGTGTTCGATAATGTTGAGAAACCCCAAATTCAGATAAGTGTTTCCTTAATTTTGCTGTGTCTAGATGTGTGTGGCGGCACATTGTCCTGTCAGAAGTGGCCAAACCCCCTTAGAATAAATAAAGGACATCAATAGGTGTAACTTGACAGACAGGAGACACACAGTAGATGTACATGTAGATGTACCCGGGGTCCTATGGAATGCCAGCTAAACAAACCCTATACCACAATGGCGCCACCACCAGCCTATGTATTCTGCACAGGCTCATCTGTACCCTGGCACTTCAAGTGTATTTCATACATTTTTTATCAAGTCACCAGATGCCAGTGGTTAAAAGAACCAGACCTACTTAACATTTTGTGCTGTAATTAAGCCTATTTTAAGCACTTTAATGGCATCTAAAATTATCGTTATATAAGACAGGCTTAGGTGGACATCCTTCATTTGCCATACCTGTAAACCGAAAAAGAGCGGACTGATTAAGATGAAGATAAGTGCAGATAAGTGGCAGCGTGCATGGGCTTATAAGGACATCAGCTCCGGCCTGCTCTTAGAGAAAACATGTCAGTAACGACACGGCCAAGTTCTTAAGAGCGTGTTTAGGTGATCGAAGGGTCTACTAATGCCCACTAACGCCCTTCTCTGTCCTGCTCTGAATGGAACACGTCCAAAGACGTTCCAGCACTCCTGAAGAGGTGATGGCCGAGAAGTAGCAGAAGACGCGTCCTCGCTCTCGCTCTTTTTCTCCTTCACAAACACGGCTCAAACTGGTAAGCCGGTCTTCGGACGCCTTGCCAAACACGCTGCAAATATTTACCGCAAGCGAGCTTAAAACAAATTTGTCAAAACACTTAACTTTGCTAAATGTGTCTTTCCATTTCAGAAAAGACGTCTTGTCTTTCCGATGTGCCAAGGCTCTCTAAATCCTCTCTGAATCTGATTAGGACAAATGCAGTTGCTCTAAATCCCTCAGCAGGAGATCTGCACTGGTAAAATTGTATTTATTGTACAAATTGTACATGCTTTACCTTATCCTTTATTTTCTCACCCAGATGATGACTTTGACTCTAAGAGCCTTTGTGTTATTAAGATGCTACCTTATGATATTTAACATTGCACTGCCGAGTGTTTCTTTTTTATGCCTCGTTGTCAAACAGTCTAATCAATGGGTGTGAAGTGACATCAATGCATAAATATTTAAATTGCTACTGGAAGTAAATGATATGAGAAAGGCTCACTGGGAAAGAGCGCCAAGTGGTGGCAGTCTGCCATACCTATATTTTCAGCTGTCGTCTTACAACTTGTATTTGTATTATTGTGTTTATGGGAGACATTTTATTAGCATGGCTAAACTATTGAGGCTCATATTCAGAATTACTTACTGATTATATACTTGACTCAAAATACAAGTGAGTTTACACATATTTACATAACTTGCGTTTGGTTCTAAACCAAAGTATAATCATATATCACATATCACAAATCATAAATATATTTATACATATACATATACATATATACATATATATATATATATATATACAGCTATTATGACGTCCCATTGTAAATCCATAGGTATTAATATGGAGTTGGTCTAAAAACGTCCACTTTTTCTGGGAAGCCTGTACAACATTTTGGAGTGTGCCTAGAGGAACCTTTGTCCATTCCTCCAGAAGAGCATTTCTGAGGTCAGACACTGGTGTTGGACAAGAGGGCCTGGCTCGCAATCTGAATTCTAGTACATCCCAAAAGCGTGTAAGGAAATAAGGGGCCTACAATTGGCTTTACAAATGGCACACTGCTCTCAGGGAGGTTATGGTTTTTTTCAACACCATATTCATTGCTTGGCATAGTGCTTGGTGATGTAAGAAGATTACATAAAGCTGCTTGGCCATGAAGCTTGTGGTTTAGAGTTTTTGTGCTGATGTTAATGCCGGAGTAGGTTTGGAACTCTTACAGTTCTTGAGTCAACAAAACATTGGTGACTTTAACACATTATGCATGTCAGAGACCCCGCTCTGTAATTTTACATGATCTGACACCATTTCTGAGTTGCTGTGGTTTCTAAATATTTCCACCATTTAACCACTTACAGTTCATCCTATTACAGAACTACTTGTGACCAGAAGGTCTCAGGTTCGATCCCCGCATAGGACAAAACATGACTGAGGTGCCTTTGAGCAAGGCACCTAACCCCCCAACTACTCCCCAGGCACCATGGTTTGGGGCTGCCCCCCACTCTGGGCAAGCGTGTTCACTGCCCCCTAGTGTTCACTGGTGTGTGTGTGTGTTTCACTGTACAGATGGGTTAAATGCGGAGATCACATTCCTCTGTAGAAGGCAAATAGTTCACTTTCAGTCAAATTCAGTCAATGCTACAGAACAACCTAGAGGGGCTTGAATTTAAACACCTGTGGCAACGGGACTAAATGAAGCACCTGAATTACAGAGTAAGTGGGGTTCATATACCCTGCACATTACTATTACTATAACCAAAAAATATTTGTGTGTGGCTTTCTTTATAACATTATGCTTTGCAAAAGCATTTTTCTCCACATGGCAAACAACACAATGTCCTCATAACAATAATGTTACAATTTTCATGTTTTCCTATGAAAATGGGGGAAAATATGAGATCCAGAGGAAATAGAGCAAAACACACTCATGCAAGCCACAAGACAAACATGATGGTCATATATTGAATTCACCGATCTCTTCCTGTGCACTTATTAAAAATGCTTGTGGTTGTTCTGTATTTTTTGTTTTTCAAACTACTTTACAGTGCGTCTCCTACATTTCCAGATGTAACATAATAAGTCTGGACTAAACCTTAAACCCTAAATGAACTAGGGTTGGCTAGTGCAGCTGTTGGCTAGTGGTTAAGAAACCATCCTTGTGATTGGAAGGTCTCCGGTTCTCAAGTTCGAAGACGTGACTGAAGAGCCCTTGAAGCAGGCACCTTAACCTCTAACTGCTCCCTGGGATAGGATTGCCCACCGCTCACAGCTTTGGTGATCATGCATTTTCTAGACTTGCCTCTTCTGCCTTGCTTGTACACTGAGGCGCCAGAAAAACTGGTACACCAGACTAATATTTGGACTGCATAATTACATTACATGGCATCCCAGATGTGTTCAGTGAGACTAAACCAACCAGAATGAATGCAGGACATTTAAGCACATCGCTTGTCAGAAACATTTGTAGACATACCAGGGGTCCCATGGAATGCCAGCAAAACAAAGTCTATACCATTTTGGAGCAGCAATTTTTCTGGTAGTTCAGTGTAATCTTGCTTAGACCTAACCTAGTCCTTTAGCAGGTCTGCTCCATGCCTTGATGCTGGTTGTTTATGTCGGGTATTATGTGTGTTTTCCTGTTTGTACTGACAAATTTAAGCATCTTTGGATTCTTGAAAAGCACTATAAAATAATAATAATAATAATAATAATAATAAATATTGCTATAATAATAACAATAACAAAAAAATAAAATAATAATAATAGTAACAATAATAAATAATAACAATAAATGTTGCTATAATAATAACAACAAAACAACAACAATAATAATAATAATATAAAATAATAAAAATAATAATAATAATTAATATTATTATTATTATTATTATTAGTAGTAGTAGTAGTAGTATTAAATATTTAGTTTTTTTTTATCTGCTTCTTAGCTTTAAAGTTAGCATATAAGTGAAATGATGAGGGGTTAGTGGTGTGGTTATTTAATAAATCCTGCTGACTTTGGTTTTACGGTTGATAAATGTTACTGAGTGGGATATAATTAGTCGATCATTCTCTTCTGAGGAGGAAAACGCAGTTATTTAAATAATTATAGTGAGGCTTTAAACCCAAAACTCCCCCACTTGATAGGATGAACCTAATCCATTCCTGGCTTTGACCCATCTATCCATCTGACCATACGATCAGGCCAGAATGTCTGTGATGCTCACTCGGGTCTCACCTTCTCTGACACTGTGTTCGGGTTGTTAAAGAAATTACTTAATCTTGAGACAGAAGAGACGCAGTCATCTATGAAAAAAGAACACGAACAAGAACAGAAAAATAAAGCAATGATAGCTCTGCTACTCGGTCATGCTATGGAGCCGATACAGAGGCACATCAGCAGACATCACAGTGCCGATCTAATGACCTGAAACAGGGCCTCGGAGCAGCACAGGACTTTTTCGCACACACCGGGCGAGCCGCCAGGCCTGCCATGCTAACAAAACTACCTCAATTAGGCAAAAGTCTCCACTTGGGGAGCTTTCAGGATGTAATTTACTGTAATCACTACTTCTCTGTCAGTTGCTTCTTCACTACCTCAGAAAAGTGGTGTCATATCCGAGCCTGGAGAGGTTAAAAAAATCTATTAGAAATGAGTACATTTGAACAGTTATATAAAAAAAAAATCTCTGATGATCGTTAGTGAAAGTAAACGTTATTAATTGACCAGAACAACTTCATTAAAACAGCCCTCTGTAGTGGCTACGCAAAGTTTCTGGAAGGTTTTAATTGGATTCCTGAAATCTTACAGGAATGTGTCTGTGTGTGTGTGCGCGTGCACATTTACATGTACGTCATGTGAATATTTATATACACTCGTTGGACACTTTATTAGGAACACGCCCACTCATTCATGCAGTTAACCACACAGCTGAACGCGCGGCAGCAGTGTAATGCATTAACGCATAAAATCATGCAGCTACGGCCCAGCTGCTTCATGTAATCTTCACATCAACCATCAGAACAGGGAGAAAAAAAATTTAATCTCTGTGATTTTGACTGTGCCATGATTGTTGGTGCCAGACAGGCTGGTTTGAGTGTTTCTATAACTGCTGACCTCGTGGGATTTTCATACACGATAGTCTCGTAGAGTTTACTTGGAATTAGGCAATAAATAATGGTGCCTGTAATAAGTGTATTAAAGGTGTCAGTGAAAGGAACTTACATGTAGCAAACATATACCAGCAGAAATGATATATAAACCATATATAAATATACCAGTGCTGTTGTAATAAATACTGCATCAGTGCTCTTATATTGCTTTATTCACCTCAGAATACAACAGAACTGTGGACATTAATAAATAACGTGACGCAGAATTATTATCATCACAGGTATCTGTTTTGGTACTGGAGGGCTTTATTCTGCTTATATTACATTAATTTGCAAACTGACATAATATGAATATGTCTTACACAACAGGTAAAAGAAAACCACAGAAAATGTGCAAGCTTGTAAGTTTGTGAAGGTGCTTTGAGCTTTGTTTTGCAGGAAAGTATGTCAAGGCGAGTTAAATGGTATGTATTTCCATGTAGAGTTTTAGCTAGAAACTACAAGGAACAGGGAGTTTGCGCAGGGCTTCACCTCATAGATGTAATGTTAGGTGGGAATACAAACATGGGGTTCACGCCATTGATTAACTCTCAGGATCGGCTAAGTTAAGGCAATATCAGCCACTCGCTGATTGGCTGTTTGAGTTAAACAGCAACCGAGTGATACTTCCATCTGTACCATTGAGCCACCACTATAATGGTCTATAATGAAGATCTTTTACAGTATTTTTGAAAACTCGAATGTACTGTAACACAACTTATAATAACTGGAGACTGTTTGCAACAGTCCTACTATAATAAACAGCTTATTTAAGTAAAAATATGGCTCACAACAAGAAAAACAAAAAAAATGCCTGTGGTTAAAAACTGACACTGCAGATGTTATATTTAAAATCATCTCTCAAACTAAATCCAATACAGGCCACAAACAAATCATCTGCATTTGTCTTTGACGGCTGTTTCAACATTAAAACTGCTCGCAATCCACATTTTCTTGGATTATTTTCCAGCTTGCTCGCCCATTTCTGAAGTTCCAACTGACAAACATGAGGCACATTAAAATGGTTCTGGTGTTGTGCTTGTGTCAGTGGAAAAACTCTGAGAATCAAGTCAAGACACTGCGGAACGCTGGGCAGCTCTCGGATTGCCTTGACCAAAGAGGACTCGTTTGTGATCACACACCAGCGAGTCTCCAGCGGTTTCACCTCAAAAACAATCTGGTACAGATACTTTCGTGCTACTTTTCTATCAAGAGCAGATGGAAGCAAATAGGAGGAGAAGGCAAAGGGAAAAAAATACATAGCAGTTAGCCAATCAATCAGTGAACTAGATGGATCTTCATCCACAAGCCCCTCCACCAACACCACCACCACCAACACCACCACCACCACCACCCTCCCAAACCTTGATTTGTTTTTACCCACACAACAGTTACTGGTTTCCCATTGAATGCTAGCTAACCTTATGTACATCATCCAGAATAATCATTATTCATCTGCTTTTTCTGGTTTGATGACTATTTTGTATACCTCTTTGGTTTATAAATATGTCCTTTACTCAGTATTTAGTCGATCCATTTTGATGGGTAAAAGCTTCACACCACTAATCAGAGTCATGGGTTTAATTCCAGACTGAACCTTTTAGCTGAAGCTTTTAGTACCAGGTGGTTTGAGTACCTGATGGTTTTCAGCGGTGGACATTGCAGCAGCCCAGGGCACCACACAGAAGTAGTAAAGAAAGGAAAAAAAACATACAAACTGACACAATATAGTTTTATTGCTATACACCAGTGCTCAACTGTATACAGCACAATAATCAACAACGATCTATACACTAATCCATAAAGAGTGTCTGCTGCTTTGCTACATATACAGGCTTGTAGGGCTGATTTGGCTGAATGATTTTTACCAGGTGGATCCTTTAAGTGAAAGTGAAAGTGACTGGCCTACTGTGTTTGCACACAGAGGAATTCATACACTAGTTAAGGCATACACTAGAGGGCAGTGAGTACACTTGCCCAGAGCAGGGCACCCTGGGAGCAGTCGAGGGGTTGGGTGCTTTACTCAAGAGCACTTTAGTTGTGTCTGGGCATTACAGGAGATCGAAACAGCACCCTTCTGACCTTTATTTATCACATATACAGTACATTATATGGACTATTTCATTAGTTGCACATTTCCACAACATTTGCACACACTGCACATAAAGACATTCTGCCAACCACTTGCACATTTTGCACACCCTACATTTGTGAATATCCTTGAATTATTGTTATATTATATTTTTCTTCTAATTATTTTTAGATGTTTATTTTTATTTACATTTACATTTCTGACATTTGGCAGACGCTCTTATCCAGAGCGACTTACACAGTTATTGGTATTACAGGCAGGTTAACGTAGTGTTAGGAGTCTTGCCCAAGGACCCTTATTGGTGTAGCACAGACTGGCTGCCCAGACTGGGAATCGAACC
>JAOVVF010000034.1:9199681-9219752 GCA_028565595.1 Duopalatinus emarginatus | reverse complement strand
AGAAAAACTGGTACAGCCAAAATTATGCAAAATACATAGCAAGGCCACCTATGCACATCATTGGTTGCGTCCCGTAGTGATCATATAAACTGATAGACATCAATGGAAGCCTAATAATATGTTATGGGGTTTCTTTAGTCCTCTCGATGGAGGCTATCCAGGTACTAATCCAGTCTCTTGTCCTCTCAAGACTGGACTACTGCAACTCTCTCTTGGCTGGTCTTTCCATGCGTGAAATCAGGCACCTGTAACTCATCCAGAATGCAGCAGCTCGACTTGTCTACAACCTCCCCAAGTTTAACCATGTCATACCCTTCACAGAAAGCCCTTCACTGGCTTCCTGTAGCAGCTCGTATCAGATATAAAACCCTGACGCTGGCCTACAAAGCCAAAAACGGTTCAGCTCCTTCCTACCTAGTAATGGCAATAGTTAAGGCCAGATGTGCACGTAGAGCTTTTCATGCTTCAAGTATGGCCTGACTTGACCCACCATCATCCAAGACGCATCGGAGGCAAACAACCAGACTCTTCTATGTGCTGGCACCAAGGTGGTGGAATTAACTTCCCCTAGACTTATCTGTTCCGCAAGCACTTAACTGAGCAGTGACTTGTTTGGAAATTGTATTTGTCTCGTTCTTTTAGCTTGTCCATAGCGATTATTGTAGTTATTGTCTTATTCTCTCTGCAGATTGTCTAGTGTGGAAAGTTTTTGGACTTTGGTAAGTTTTACAATTGATACTACATGGCTGTTTTCTAGTAGGATTCTGGTTCAAGTTCTTGAATCCTGGTCTACCTTCACTACCTTTGGATACTCCAAGAAATCGACTAAGCACTTTTGTAAGTCGCTCTGGATAAAGGCGTCTGCTAAATGCCGTAAATGTAGCTGGTATTCCACGGGACTCCTGGCACTCCAATGAATCTACAAACGTCCTGCATTCAATCTGATGGGTTTGACCTGTTGCACCTCCACACATGTCTAGACATGCCTAATTATGGTTAAAGGACCACTTATCTGAGTTTAAGTCACCAGATCTCAACATTATCGAATACATCTGGGATGTCATGCAACATTCTGTGAAAAACAATAATCCTACATCTCAGAATATAACAGAAATGTGGAGCGTTCTGCAGGAAGTCTGGTGTTTGTTGCTTACAGAATATTTCAACAACCTTGTGGAGTCCATAGCACATGAGCGACCTACCAAGCATTGTACCATTTTTTTTTCTGGCACTTCATTGCATATATCTTCTGTGAATTCCCTGTTTGTCATTATACTAATAAAATCTAGCTTCATACGACATAGAATTGGAATAAAGACAGAATTTTTGTTCTTTTAATAGACAGATTATGTGTTTGAACTCAGTTTAAGTCCTACTTTACCTGTCCAAGCTGAAAGCCTCCATCTTAACATCTAAGAACTGTTATTACTCAGCCGTAATGCAATACATATTACAAGAGCAAAGCAGAAATATCTGTGCAGCAAAAGCAAGCTCAGCAATAACAGAAATAATAATAACGTTGCCTCGAACATAATCGCAAGATCCCCAGTACACATCCCTTCATAGCAGGCATGCAGTGAAACAGAGAAGCAGATGCTCAACAACTGCAGGTTTGGACAACCTTAATCTTTCTCAGGAGTATGTTATTGCACTCCTGAATAAGCCACATCCTGTAGATGTAATGAAAAGAAAATATAGCATAAACGTTCCCATTTTGGGGGTCAGAGGCTCTCCCTGGTTTTTAGAAGCATGTACATGCTCTCCTGCTTAGACACTTAAGGATAAAAGGTAGAAAATAAAAAAAATTGAAAAGGCTTTTTATTCTTATTATTGTTCTTTGCTTTTTTTAAACAAGTGTGTTACCAACTGTATAAAAATTCTCATGAACCTCCATGACCTGCAAAATACAAGCCGGCTATGTTTCTAGTCATGTATGATTTGTTTTCCAATCCACTCGTCTCGCTTCGCTGACATGCAACAAAGCTCCGCCTGTTAATTCATCTTCACTTGTTCAGAGGAACGCACTCTCCCGGATTTCCAAACTGCTGTTGTTAAAAGCGTCTGGAAAAAAAGAAAAAAGAAAAATGCTGAGTCTGCAACATTCACGGCCTTCCACTTTCCTCTAATAGATAACTAGATAACAGTTTTATCTCTGGGACAAAATGCCAGGATCTACATTTCCAAATGAATAAAAAATGACATTGTCACTTTGTTCAGTCATTTTCCTCTGGTTCAGGTTTCCACAATCATGAAACAATAAGCATCAGGCCAAGCCAGAGTCAATCAGTATCAAGCAGGTGAAGTGATTGACCTAAACTATTTGCCTACTGTGCTTGCACAAAGGAGGAACATGACCTCCGGGTTTAACCCATCTGTGCAGTGAAACATACACACCAGTGAACACTAGGGGGCAGTGAACACACTTGCCCGGAGCAGGGAGCAGCCCCAAACCACAGCACCCAGAAAGCAGTTAAGGGAGTTAGGTGCTTTGCTCAAGGGCACCTCAGTCATGTCTTGCCCTGTGCGGGGATCAAACCTGCAACCTTCCTGCCACGAGACCGGTTCCCTAATCACTAAGCTGCGGCTGCCCAAGGTGCCAGTGCTACCCCAAGTACAACAGTGCCACCTATAGCCAACACTGATTAAAGAATTACTGAAGAGTGTTACTTTTTATTAATTACTAGTTGCGTTTAACGTAGTCGAAGGTCCCAGTGAAGTGAACGTAACCCATCTGTGCATTGAAACACAACTTAATAAAGTAAGTGTAGCAGTATGGCTGCTCCAGCCTGCTTAAATGCACTATTCCTGCCCGTGTTTTTATTGCCGGTGCCTAATTAGTACGCCCCAAGTGGCCTATAAATGGCGGCAATTTGGGGTGGTTAGGTGTGCTGTCTGGCGGGGTTGCTGCCTCCGGTAGCCCCCCTTGTCGTCTTGCATGTTTGTGACTTCTGTGTTTCGAAGTCGCTGTTTAAATGTCTGCGGCTACAGCTGGGCTCGTGGGCTAGTAGACCGGTAGAGGTATGTGACTGTTTATCAAGGTTTATCTCTGTTAAGTTTTTTAAAGCATACATCTGGACAAGCCTGTACCTCCATACTTCTGCCATTTCCGGTTTTAGACAAATGGTAGGCAATTTTAGTTTTGTTTTATCGCTATTTCTCTGCATACCAATAACACCCTGGCTGTTTCCTGTTACAGGTAAACAGATTGATGGATTGAGTCAGCACCTGCTTCTGCTGTTTTGCTTAATGAGCACACCTGCCCAGACCACCGGGTAGCTCTATACACAGTACCTTTCTGAAGGACACTTCACTCGTGTCTTGTCTGTTGTCGAGATCGAACACGCAACCTTCCAGTCACAAGCTGGTTTCTTAACCACATGCCCACAGCTGCCCCTTACCCCTCAACACTTACATTTTAGTGTTGATAGGATTTAAAACCATCTAACGAGAAGACCAACATCTTCACCACTGTGCTATCACTACCCACACTATCACATTCTATATAGTGTTAATAATAAGAGATCTGTGCCTTATACTGGACACCATTAACATTACTCTCGTCTACAACACCTTCCCGTACACACACACAAAAACAACTTCTATTTCTTCCCCCTGTACATATCTAGATTAATTTCCCTCATGTCAGAAACACACAGAACTGTCAACGATGGAGAAATGATGGAAATTCTTTCCAGTCTGTTGCTCGAATACCTTAGCAACCCTCAAACATGCCATGAAAAAACAAGCCCCGAAATGTTCTTTCTCTCGCTCTCTTACTCTCTCTCTCTCTCTCCAAGATCATCTACAGGTCAGGTAAAGGTGCTAAAGTCACAGAAATCATATGGAAGCTGGATTCCAAAGAAAATAGAAAATGCTCCGAAAACAGCATGATTGTATTTATAGTTCATGCCTGAAAATGATACTTGCTGTATTTCAGGGTAAATCCTCCATCAAACATATTTTAGAAAACCATATTCATGGATCTGCAATGAAGTGCTATAAAAGCTTGTACACCAGTCTAACTCTTGGTGGGTCCGCCACTGGCCATGGACTCCACGAGCTTGCGGAAATATTCTGTTGGCAAAAAAACACCATAATTTTTGCAGAATGGTCCAGAATTCTTTTGGTGTAGGATTTCTGTGTCCCACAGCACTTTGCATGGCATCCCAGCTGCGTTTGATAACTTTGAGATCTGGTGACTTGTGGGAATGGCAAAACCTCAAACTCACTTTGATGTTCCTTTAACCATAATTTGGCGTCTCTAGACGTGTGTGGTGGCACATTGTCCTGTTGGAAGAAGCCAAACCCAACAGGCGGCACACGTGACTGTGACGAGACGTTTGTAGATGTACCAGGGGTCCCGTGGAATGCGTCGGCATCGCATCTGACACAGCCTTTGATAATATATTATAAGACACACACGTAGTGAACATCTGATCTGACATGCCCTGTTTAAGCATTGTCTTGTTCTGCTTTGCAACCTTTAGCGGTCATATTGTAATAAATGCACCTGACAAACTGACCGATAGGTTAGGATATGGTTAAATTGAAATGCTTACTTTATTAGCCAGGAAAGAAATAATACATTATAGCATAACGACCAAGTTTTCACCATTAAACTGTTTTGGAAATGATCTAAAAACATTTCACAGGAAGGCAAAAGCTAAAGTTAATCTGATTCTGGCAAGTGAACAGGTTTTAGAGCATTTCACAGCTATGCAGGGGAAAAATCTGCATGAAGCAGTATGTTAGCAGTTCTGAGGACCAGTTTAACATCTTTTATAATAACAAAACCATGTGCTTTAGATTCCACCAAGGAGTAAGCGGGTGTGTGCGTGCATGTTTTGTTCCCTGTGATCGATAGGGATCTGGTCCAGCGTGCATTCTGTCCTCAAGTTCAGTGTTCCCAGCATCCACAGCAGCACTGAACAGGATAAAGAGCTTCCTGAAAATGCATGAATGAGTCAATGGATGTGTCACATTCTGGGGATTTACTATTGCCTTTGCACCCTAACTCACCTGTTGTTTCAGACCTGGCCACACCCACCTTCCTGCCATCACCTAATCGACTCACCTGCATCACCTGTACCTTATTCACCCCAGGTTATATATACAGGCCCACTACCACTCTACCAGACTGTCTTTGTGCTCCATGCCAGAAGCTGGTAGTAACTACATTTACTCCGTTACATTTACTTAAGTATTTTTTTTTTGCATCAATTGTACTTATAAGAGTAGTTCTAATGCAGCATACTTTTTCACTTTTACGTGAGTATATTTGTGAAGAAGAGCCGCTACTTTTACACCGTTACATTGAGTTAAATGCTGCTCGCTACTCGCTACTTATTTTTAAGTTTACTTATTTTTATTTTGTCCAGACTTCCAACAGAGGCTCCGTCACATGACTGCGTCTCACCAATCAAATGTAGCCACTAGCGACGTTTGACTCTGTTTGACCAATCAAACAGAGCCAAGCTGTCACATGACCGTACACAAAATCCCAACAACAAACACAGGCTGAAAAGAGCACAGAGGCACAGTACAATGACAGAGACAACAGTGTGTGTTTCACAACAACCTAAAGAGAATTTAATTGATGTTACTTTGTAAAGATTTCATTCACTAAAGTAACCATACGTGTACTTGAGTATAATTTTTGGCTACTTTGCCCACCTCTGTTAATAACAGGACATTTTTTCTGCTCTGGATTTCCCCTTTCCCCCTCATTGTAAAAACCTGAACCTTTATCTCCGCCTCCTGAGTTGTGCTTTTGGGTCGTCTTCTCTGCAATACTGGTAGAATGAATGAATGACACAGCGACATTCATGATTTTAGTGAATTGTGGTTGATTTTATACTGTTAGTGATAAATTTACAGATATAATTCTGTTCTGTTTTACATACCAGCACATTTGGGGTTGACTATATGCCAAAATAATAACTATTATATATCTATATAATGAGATATCTATCAGGCCACAAACTCAACTAAAATAAATGAAACATTAAATGAATGTTTTCATGATTTAAATGATATATCTTTCTCTCTTCAAATCGAAGAAAGCTTTAGTTTTGTCACTTATACAGTACAGTGAAGTTCCTTTTTCACATATCCCTGCTTGTTAGGAAATTGAGGTCAATGCACAGAGACGGCCATGATACAGCAACCCTGCAGCAGATAATGTTAAAAGCCTTGATTAGAGGCCTAACAGTAGCAGCTTGGTGGTGCTGGTCTTCTGATCAGTAACTTAACCACTGACACATTACTGCCCAGGAGTAAAGCACGAGTAAACAGTTTTCCTATAACATCATGTTTCATAACTTTCTGCAATTCGTCACTGATTATGATTTTATTATTCATTCATTAATGAATTTTAATTAACTATAGTTACATTACATACTTACATGTTATGAAATGCTCTGTTTTTGTATTGTCATTAAAACACCAACATCCAGCCAGAACTCCACTTCCCATAACACCTTGCAGCCTACAAAGATGGCTGCCTCCATTGCAGACTCCACCTCCCAGAACAACTTGTCACCAACATCCTGACGAGCACCAAGATCCTGATTTCACACACCTGGACACTTTCATCACCACACATACACACAGTCTAATACAGCTTTTGCACCCTTGTTCTTTGATATGTAACTTACCAAACCTTTGTATTTTGCTCTTAAAGTGAACTATTGACCTACTGTACTTGCACACAGAGGAATGTTACCGCCACATTTAACCCATCCATGCAGTAACATAAACACCAGTAAACACTACAGAGCAGTGAAAACACTTGGTCAGAGCATGGGGGCAGCCCCAAACCATGACGCCCAGGGAGAAGTTGGGGGGTAAGTTGCAAAAAATGCATCTTGTTACTAAGTTGCTAAATAAACAGAAAACATACTAATTGTTAAAAAGAGCTGACACTGGAACCTTCTTCAAAAAATTTTTAATATAATGAACCACTCATTGACTGCTGTGCTTGCACACACAGACCTCAGCATTTATCCCAATTGCTAGGTTTGGGTTTGGTGAGCAAACCAATCCACAGCACCCAGGGGACAGTTTGAAGTTAGGTGCCTTGTTCAAGGGCACTTCAGTCAGGTCAAGTCAGTTGCAGGTGACCTGGTTACAAGGCTGGTTGCTTAACCCCATCTTTCTATAGAAACATTAATATATTAGAATAAGTGCGTTAATATAAACTTGTGATCAGCTAGAACTACCCAAGTCACACCCTTTAATTCATCAGTACTGTATGTTAACTGTTTGTCTTGACTATATATGAAATGATAGATGTCAAAGCAAAAGGCCTGATGTGAAAAAACTAGAGCATTAATCAGACTGCATGCTGGCTTTTTGGTTGACTGGTTATCCAGAGTGCAACATCAAGTTGACGAAGCACTTAAGGAAACGGCGCTCTGGAGGAAACGCTCAGCCCGTTCTGCCTCTCATTCGTCCCTTGGGAAAACGCTTTCCGAGAGGCCGAAGCATGGCAGGAAATCCGCACACACTGCCACCCTCTCCCTCACACTCGCCCCATCCAGCCGTCTGTTTAACTGGGCTCTCCTACTGAACGCTAATGCTGTGTGGCAATAAAAAATTTATTTGTCGTCAATTCCATTTGCTAGCATGTAGCAGCCATGCTGCAATCTCTAAAGAACATCTCGTAATTGCCCACAGACCTGCGCCGGGGTGCATATCAAAGGCAGATCCAGGCATCTGAACATTTTTATGTGCTATTTGGTAGCTCTGTTTTGCCAGTCTCCTGAGAATCTGGTGTTTCTGGTACATTCTACTGGCTCACCGTAAGCTGAATAAAACCATGACGGGATTAATAGTGCTCTAATGTTATCTTAGTGATTTAACCATGCCAGAGTTCCAGACGCAGCATGCCCTTTGAAGGGAATATGCAAAGCCTGCGTCTGGGAGGCAGGCTTAAAGGGAACACGTCCTCTTTTCTAGTGAATCACAAATGAAAACAAGTGCCCACAATCTTCTCTATGATGAACAGGATGAGGTGGAATGACTGAGATAACGATTCAGGAAGTAGATCTGTGCTCTGTTATCCACTGATAAACGTCTTTGTTTTAAAGATTTAAATGAAGTAAAACATTGAAATTATGCTTTCTCGCTTCCTGGAATTAGTAAAGGTTACAATATTAATGTATTAAATCTGAGAATAAGACTTTTAAAATTTTATAATAAAATGTTACATGTAGAATGTTTATTTTGTATTGTTCTATATTTGCACTGAAAAAAAATCTAGACCACTTAAAAAAACGTATTACAAGCAAATATTTTAGTAAATTTAACTTTATGATATATAAGATTCTGTCTGAAACATTTAAGAAAAAAACAGTTACATTACAAGTTCACATAAATAACTTTGTTCAAATAAAGGATTACACAACACTGTAATGTTAGTTGGCATAACAAATGCTAAGCTAACTTAAAAATGTTTGTCAAGATTGTGGAAGTAAAAATGAATAAACAAGTTGATCATTAACAGGATGGGCTACAACCAACACATTTCCTGTTATAATGTCTAATATTTATTAGTTAGTAACTAGTTAGGATTAAATAGTTTGGTATCCAGAATCAAACAGTCAATTATTTCCATGTATTTGGGAAAACACATTTCCAATTCTAATTTTACATGCTACAGTTTTATTATTATATATTTCTAATAAGTAGCTAGTCAGTAAAAAGATGTTACTTTAAAGCAGCAATTACAAACAGGTCATGTTTTCCAGAAGAAACATGGACATTACTCTGCAGAGCACCAGGAAACCCTGTCTTTAAAACATTTTAAAACTTAAAATGCATATGCTAAGAAAACGTTAGCGCTCTGGATCATATAAGTATCATAAAATATAAGTAAGATCAACAAAACAGTATGTTTGAGCTGAGTTTGTTGAATTTTCTAGGTATAATATATGAACATCACGCACTAACTTTTCTTAGTTTAATTTACATTCTTACATGTGTTCAGATAACTAGTCATTAGTTTTCAGTGTGGAATGAAATTGGTCCATTTTTCAAATATTTTACTAAAACCAGAAGTTTTCTACACTAAAACAGTGCTGATGTACTAGTATATGCTAATACTTTGGGATAGAACACAGTACAATTATCTCTATATGTTATATTTTATTTCATGATCCAAATAAGTCTTCATTTGGTGTTAAATTCAATGTGGGTGTGGCTTAAACAGGAAACGTGAACACCTGTACACCTGCTCAATCATGGGCTGTGTCCGAAAAGGCATACTTCCATACTAGTTAGTATGCATATCTAGTAAGTGACACGATGTAGTGCGTCTGAATACCTACTATGTATCATTTAGTATGCGAAAGGTTCCTGGATGTCCTGACGTATCCCATAATTCACTAAGAGCCCATTTTATCTGTAAACAAGACGGAGAGAGTTTATGATTATCCGTGTATGCTGAGCTGAGAAAACATTTTTAATTACAAAGGAAATGTAAAGGAAATAAATATTTCAACTATAAATAATCGTGTGGGACTTAAGTGGTGTGACGTCTCAGGTCAAAGGTTGTTGGTATAATGCCGGATCATGTGCGTCTGAGGTGGTGTGCATAATACATGCTCGCATACTAGAAGTGTGTACTAGTATAGCAGTTAGATTCTTTGACTGCACCACAGCTATCTTGCTTATATGTTCTGCTGGTTGCCGTTCCTTTCATTTCCCAGTTGCTTAAACAGGAAGAGGAGCAAATGAGTAAGGCGTCCTCATATAGAGGTAGACCAGGAGGAGATGTTTTCCTTTCACTGTAAATGACGTCCTACTGACACTCCTTTCCTTTCCAGAATTGGACACACACTCATAATGAGACAGTCCCTGATGATCTGATGTCATTTGATGAGGACAGAGTGTGGTTAGAAAATGACAGGAAGCAGAAGCAAGACAGGAAAAGGCGTCATTGTAATGTTTGGGCTATCGCATACAGTCTGAACAGTAAATCACAATGTCCGCACTGGGTAACAGTTTCATCTAATTATGTGCTGTGGACTGGGACAGGGGACAGAGATTCAATGTAAACTGAAGCAAGTAGATAGTTTGTAATCGGGGTGAGAAGAATGCAACAATGCAAATATAAGTTTACAATTTTTTGCAGTATATATATATATATATATATATATTATAATATATTATACTGCAAAAAATTGTAAACTTAAATAAGGCATAATAAATAATAATAAAAGAATTTACAATAATTAAAAAAGTGAAAAATTTTATCATTTTATAAAAAGACAAGGGCTTATTAATTTGTGCATTTGCATAAATAAAAAGCATAGTATAATAAATAAAAATATAATACATATAAATGCAACACATATCCTTAATAAATATTTCTTAAGATTCCTACTTCACCATAACAATTAAAAAAAATCTTGGATAGCATATTAATTAATTAATTAATATTAATTTCTTTACATAATAGATTGTAACAAATGTTTGTTTGGTTGGTTCAGTTCAGTCTTAAAAGGTTAATTACTAAACTAATAAAATAATAAAATTACTTAATGGTTTATAAAGGTTAACATTATATTTAAATGAGAATATGAATGATATTTTATGTCAATACATATTTTCATATAACTTTTTTTATAGACCTCAGAGATTCCTATGGTGTTGCTAATAACTTTGCTCTTCATACAGAGCTGAGCTGCTAAGTCCTTACCAGGTGACTAAGCTGAGCTGGGGACATGTGCATGTGCACACAGTATTGAAATTCCTGATCTGCAGCTACATGGGGGTCAGAAAGACTGCCCCCTATTGGTAGTTTTAAAAAGTCAGAGATGGTCAGAGCAAAATAAAGTGCACTGCTTGTTAGTAAATTTCTGTTATAAAACCAGTATGGTTCAGCTTTATAGCATGAGTCTAATCATAGGCATAAAACTATTGTACATATAAACAGTGACAAAAGTGTAAGTGTTTAATCTTTAACATCAAGTGGCTGTGAGTTTGAAAGCGTGCTTGTCCAAATAATAAGATATACAATGTGTTGTTGATGTGTCAGGGAGCCAGGATTAAACAAATTATCCCCCAAAAAACATGAAAACCAGGAGGTGATTAGGTCTTAGTAAGTACTTGTCTGAGTCAAGTCTTGAGAATTTAGGCTCACGTCTTAAGTAAAGTTCTAAGAGTTCTAAGTAAAGTTCAAATGTCCATCTGTCTAGTTCATCAGCAGCAGCCGTGCATGATGCTCACATGACACGACTCGAAGGAGATACAGGAGGCATATATATTTATGGAAATCAAAATCCAAATCTAAAAGACATAAAGCTGCAGGCAAAGCAACAGTTAAAACCCAGAACAACAATAACACTATTCAAAGGCTGGGTAAGTTCAGACCGATGGGAATTGAGCATTACTTTATAATTAGTGAATAGAGATGATTGCATGTGATTAGAAAGCTGGTGATTGTGAATTTCACAAACTACTCCCTATTCACTATCTCTAGGGAATTCTATTTAGATGAGTATATAGTAGTGAGCTCACTGGAAAAGGAATAAATGCTTACAGACACCACTCAGGTCAACTTCTCTGTCACACAATAAAAAGATATTAGAAGAACGTCGGCTGGTGTACCACCCATGATAAATATCAGCATGCATTATTGAGATTATTGAGTATTATTATGGAGAATTTTTTCCGAAATTACTAAATTTAAAGTACTTTTTGTGTTGTGCGGTGCTGTTTATAGTAAACATATTAAAACATAACCACAATTCATAGATGGAAATATTAATGTAAAATGTCATAAAGGTAAACAAACCAGACTCCATTGAATGAATATATATATATATATATATATTGCCATCCAATAGCCTGTATTCTTCTCAGTGCAAAGTATGGTACATAGTGACCATGGTGACTTTTCAAGCATAGTTAAATACTTTGAGTCCATTATATAGGGTATAATAATTCTCACTATACATTCAGGCAGTGCTACAAAACAACAGCCTCACTATAAAACGGTCCACATAGTAAGAAGTGATAGATTTCGGATGCGGGATGCGTGTGTTAGGCGTCGAATTCTGGGAAACGGAGCACCATTGCTGATGTGAGACATGGTAAACGATAATATTTGCAACAGTAACTGACACTGTTTAACGCAAACTCATGATAACACCAAAGTATTTGACAAAAAGCATTCCTAACACAACATCTCAGCAAATGTTCACATCCGTGCAAGCGTCTGGTTGCATCTGGATCTAATATTCTCATTACAATGCATGTGTGGAGCACCAAATCAAATCTTTCAGTAACTGAGCTAATTGAAGTGGGATGACTACAATGTGCTGAAGTCCAGTAACACCTTTAATGTCTTACATCCTGCTCTGAATTATGCACACAGCTCACCGGGTTGCATATAAGAACAAAAAAACCTTTTTTTCTCTTCATTCTGGTCCAGAATTTAATTTCATATGGTGGCACTCGTAATGACAATGAAGATTGAATTCTGTGACCTAAACAGGCAGACGCCAGTTCAAATTAGACACCATAGCTGTCATCCTACAAATCATCTGCTACTACAAGGACTCCTTAGAGGATATACTGTATAAGATATGAGACCTGCATGTTGGTGTTATACAAAAAGCACACAACGATGTTCCTTAGTGATTTAATTATATACACTAAGTAAGGACTGCTTTCTTAAAGCTTAAATTTTTTTCTTTCCGTTACTTTTTCTTGGTCAGGAACATGGTGAATCTGGAGTCTATTCCACCGAACACTAGGAGAGAGATGAGAATACACCCGGCATGGGATGCCAGCTCGTTGCAGGAAACCTAGATCATTTACACCTAGGGGTAATTTGGCGCCGCCAATCCACTTACCGGAATATTTATGGGAGTCGGGAGGAAACAGGAGAACCTGGAAGAAACCCACACAAAAACACAAGAAGAACATGTGAAACCTCACACCTGGTTGAAGCCTTGTATTGTTTTCCATTATATAACCTTGCCTGTGAAAGTAGGAGACATTTACATGGGGCTGCAGGTTACATGCAGTAGATAAGTCAGGAAAAGCACAAAAGCAAGCAGGTCAGATGACTCATTGGTTGTGGTTTATATACCTCATTTGGCTCCTATTGTTCATGACATATAGTGAGTTTCTTGTAATAGCTGCAATAAATGCAACCCCAGATGAAGCCAGTGATGCGTATAAGTAAGTTAGAAGTCCACATTTTGTCAGACATGGTTAAAATGCAATAACAACACAACAAGGCATGGGTTTTCTGTGGCTAAATTGTGAGTTTAAGGGAGGCTAAACTGGCTGTTCTCTCAGCGAGGAAGGGAGGGGTATTAGATTTTCTCTCCTATATCAATCAATCACAGGAACACTATACAATCATACAGCTCATGCATAAAGAAAGCACACATATCTTTACATTTCTTAGATCTTTATATGAGACTGGGAACAATATTATGTTACATTAATACATTAAAAACTTGGTTACATTAATCCAATTATCCAAGGGTTAGATAGCGTAGTTAGCAATTAGCAAGCTACTCCTTCTTTGTTGATGTTTACGCAAGGGAGCTAATGCTAACGTTTCCTGCAATCATGGTCAGCCAGAGAAGGGCATTGTGGTTAGAGACCAGATCTTGTGACTGGTAGATCCCAGGTTCGATCCCTGCACCAGACAAGACATTAGTGAAATGCGCCTAAGCAAAGCACCTAATAACCCAACTGCTTTCTGGCTGCCCTCCACTCCGGGCAATTGTTTTCCCTGCCGTTTAGTGTTCACTAGTGTGTGTATTTCACTTCATGGATGGGTTAAATGCAGCAGTCACATTCCAATGCGTGCGAGCACAGAGGCAAATAGTTCACTTTCACTGCGAAAGTCATCTGTGAGCTCATGCATAAAGAAAGTGGACAGGAACACTTTCCTCTGTGTGTGTTACTTTGCCCCCAGACATTTCATAAGCAGCAATTTAAAAGATTTACATGACTCGGGGGAAGCATGTGATAGTATTCACCCTCTCAGGTTGTTAGCTAAGGAAAGATGTCTGACGCACGGGTATTGGATACACATATGTCTAAATCAAAAAGAAAGGACATTTCTGAAATATTTAAATCAGCCTGTCTGGGATCCACAACCACTTCAAAGCACAGAGATCACATTTGTCTGATGAAGTGTTCTGATGAAGTTTTTAGTCTGTATCTGTATAAATTTATACATTACACTGCTGCCACCTGATTGGTTGATTATATAATTGCACGAGTTTCCAGGTGTGCAGGTGTTCCTGATGAGTTTATTTCAGTTCAGCGAAGTCAATGGCTGTATTCGAAATGGCATACTACATACTACTCACATACTAAATCTGCCTAAATGTAGTATCTAGTATGCAGTATGCGACCACACTGGATCTCTATACTGTACTACAGGTACCTGGATGTTGTACTACTTCTGTCAGATTTTCTAGTATACAGAGGACTTATCTTCATGGTCTACTAAATCCCAGCATGCACCAGGGTCTCACTGGCTCTGCCTACTTCACTTTACATATATTATTCCATCATTATTTAACATGAAAGTCATTTATTTTAATATATTTTAAACAGTCTTGGTAAAGTTGTAGTTACTTTTACCAGGTAAAAACGCTAACTGGTTGCAAGCATCGCTGTCACTTTACTTACAAAAGTGCAAAAAGAAAGCAGCTGTTTTAGACAGCAGTGTGGATCTCCTTCTCCTCCACACACACTGATTGGTTATAATAACAGAAAGGTTTTGGACGTTTTTAAACTTTTGGCTCTTTAAATTCTCTCGGATGAATTCATAGCTCATGTGACTGTGTAGTATGCTACACGTACGTAGACTTTTCTGACTCTACTACATACATCAGACTACAGCTAGCCAGTAGGCAGTATGCAGTATAGTAGTATGCCATTTCAAACACAGCCAAAAGCTTTCAAAACTATATATACACTATGGCTGTGTTCAAAACTGTGCCCTATTCACTATACCCTACATGTGAATAACTAGAACACTATATAGAGCACTATTATAGGGAACAGAATTCCATACAACATAGTGAATGATTTCAGACTCCTCGGTATACATGTGTTAGTTCAGTGCTGTGCGACAGCAGACTTTGTCGCATAAACGAACTGAGGCTGCGTGCAAATCTTCAAACCAGACAACACAATGGATTATGGGTATCTCAAGTCCTTTTAGTGTAGATCACTTTTATACTATATGTACGAAAATTTACATTTATGGCATCTTATCCAGAGCGACTTACAAGGTTATTGGTATTACAGGTAGGCCAATGTAGTGGAGTCTTGCCCAGGGACCCTTATTGGTGTAGCACAGACTGGCTGCCCAGACCAGGAATCAAACCCAGGTCCCTTACATGGGAGCCAATGATGTTACCAATGTACCACACCAACCACTACAAAATGGCAAGACCCTAAATATAGTGAGTAGGGCACAGTTTTGAACACAAGCCAATATGGAAAAAGTGTATTGGGACACACCTCCTAATCATTAAATTCAGGTGTTTCATTCAGTCCCCTTGCCACAGGTGTATAAAATCAAGCATGTGGCGGCACAGTCTGCCTTTACAAACATTTGCTGAAAATCGTCTTCAATGATGTTCAGTGAATCCTTGAAGCGTCGACAGCAGTCAAGAAGTAAGGGAGAGAAAGGCTTCATGATGTTTGTCTCCAGTTTCATTCATAATTATGAAGGTAAGTTCACTTAGCTTATTAGTGCTAGCTTAGTAACATTAGCTCCATTACATCTCATGCACCCACAGAGGAGGAGTAGCTCGGTAATAGCTAGCTCTCTTATCTAAGCCGTGGATAATTGGATTAATGTGACCAAGTTTTTAGTGTTTATTGATTATGATTTTTTTTTTTTTATGATAACATGATATTGTTCCCAGCTTTTCACTATATACAGTTGTCCTAAGTATATTTAAACATTTTAAAGACTAGCTAATGTCTTGGATCTTTATTTGATACTGGGAACAACATCATGTTATCATTAATACACTAAAAACTTGGTCACATTAATACAATTATCCAAGGGTTAGATGGCAGTTAGCTATTAGCAAGCTACTCCTCCTTTGTGTATGTTTACATATAGGAGCTAATGTTACAAAACTAGTGCTAATAAGCTAGGTGTTGAGTAATTATGAATGAAACTGGAGATGTACATCTTGAAGTCTTTCTCTTGCTTACTCCTGACTGCTGCTGTTGAAGGTTTAATGATTTGCTGAACATCATTGAAGGTGATTTTTAGCAAATCTTGAAGACGTGAGTGGAAAACCATTCGGAATGCTGACCGGTGGTAGAAAGTGGAAATGCTTGTGCGTACCACCCTGCTCACCGGAAGCTGAAAGTGTTGCCTTATGTAACTAGCCAATTATTAAGACTCGGAACTGCCAGAACTGTGACGTGAATTATGCTTCTCCATCTGGCAGTCTGATGGACAAGTCTGGGTGTTACATGCTCCAGTACATTGTTCTGTATATGCAGCTATATAGGCCATGGGGTTGTTTTTTAGGGGTTGGTCTAGACCACTTGCTTCCCGAGAAGAGAAATTTTATTGCTTCATCATACCAAGACATTCTGTACCAAGACAGTTATATGCTTCCAACTTTGTGGTGACAGTTTAACCCTTAAGGCCCTTTTCTGTTCAGCATTTCTTCCAGTGCACAAAACAAAGTTCATAAAGGCATGAGTGGGTGATTTTGGTCTGGTAGAACTTGACTGACCCCTGATCTCAACCCCATCAAACACCTTTGAGTTAAAAGGAGATTGCGACAGAGCGCCTCTTGTCCAATATCAGTTTCTGACCTCATTAATGCTCTTCTAGATGAAGGAGAAAAATTCCCAGAGACAGATTCCAAAATCCTGTAGAAAGCTTTCAAAGAGGAGTGGATGTGGCGAAGTGGCACCGACAACAAAATAATGCCTAGAATTTAAAATGCGTTGTCATAAAAGCTCTCTATATATTATAGAAGGCTTTTCCCAAGCTTTTAATTTCTCCAGGTTCTTCCTTTTATTCAGATCACCAATCCCACAGTTTATGCAATCAATATCGGAAAACGACAAACAGTGCTGCTATTAGAAAATACACTCGCTGTGTTTCTTAGGCAAACATGTTCACCATTAACTCCCTATTTTGTTTCTGCTGTTATCCATATTTAGCTAACTGTAGTGCAGCCTTGCAGTCAAGTGGAGACCTACAGCACATTATGCTCCTTACTGAAACACTCACTATGCTCTGAGTCAATAAACAGCGCGCACTGCTGACCCTCTAACAGCCAGTTTGGGGAACGGAGAGACGTCACAGGCGCACATGGTGCGGTCCGCTACAGGCCTCAAAGGCACGGCACCACTGGCTCAGTCACACCAGCTGAAAACATGGGAGTCGTGTTTGTTTTCACTCAACAAGAGAGGAAGAGGGAGAGGTCAGTGCTGTAGTTGACTGCCACGCAACACACCAGATGTTTGCACTTCGAGATCCAAGTTCTGTAACTGCAGCGAGGGGACCCTCCACTAAAAGGCCGCTAATAGCCGAGCCGTTTAGGGGAACTCATCATGGCATTCCCTGATAAAGCACAATTAGATCATTCTGCACTTCCTGTTTGTGTATGCTCAGACGGCGATCACTTTCGGCTTGGCTCCTGATTGCGACGTTCCTGTCTTTCATGTCTTTTCAGATTCCGCTCGCTTTTTGATCTGCAGATGAGGAATAACTGGCTTGTCTTCTTCCTTTTGTCTCCATTTGCGTGCATGCGTGTAAGTGCTTTAATTCATTCACCATCAGGTCATCCTGTCATGAGATGCACTCTCGAATGTGTGGAGGGGATTGGGGGGGGGGTTGTGGACAGGCCATTTTTTTTCCCTTTTGCCTGAAGTTATAAAACACATGCCGCGAATGGGACAGAAAAGTTTTCCGACAACAAGTCAATCTCTCTCTTGATTCACGTCATAGATACGAACAATGTTTTCTTTCCCTCCATCCTAACAAATAATCCATCAGTCAATCAAACCATCAATAAACTTCCCGTTAAAAAATATCTGGGGATGTTTATTTAGCCACAATAAGTTCTATTTCCTCTACCCGCAAGCGCCAAAATAACATAATTATCTCGTAGACGGCAAGTTACAAATGAACGGATGCTTAACTTGTACGCGCTGGTGAGCAGCCAAGCCTGGGGTTACATTGAGCACTCTGTAAACGCACGAAAACCACCAGAAACAATCCATAACCATTGATGGTGGCTGGTCAACATCACGGTGTTCAATTAGCCCGTCAGTACAGCCGGAAAACACGCTCGCTTTCGACAGCCAGCGCTCAGCAGACAGATGCGGCTTCAGTCTGGAGTTTCAGAGCATTGAGGCCATCTTGCACGTCTCCACCTCGAGTGTGAACACAAGCACAGACGTGGCTCCTGTGTTTCGCGTGTGTTCCACTCAGACGGATGGTCCAACCTCTGTTTCTCCTCAGCGTTAAGCAGCTCGCCTGCTCTAGGAGCGTGTAATTGCTCTAATTCCTCCGCTCACTGTGACGCAGGACTGATTTAACCTTAACGTGCAACACTCAGGCTGGATGTTGTACTCTAGATGTTGCCAGGCATCGGGAAGAGATCGGAGTGTGACTTCGCAAAAAAAAAAACATAATTTATGAAAAAGCAAGTCTTGCATGAGAACAGCTGGGAAGGGCAGGCCTACCTTCTCAGCGGCCATGCAGGCGTAAACATTTACATATTTTTTCTGTGCAAAAACACAGCTAGGAAAATAAACAGCACAATTACACTTCACAGAGCATTGCGTCTGGGCTCCGGTGCAGATTCATCCCAGTTGTCCGTGTGGCAAAGACGCCGAGGGGAAGGGGAGGGCAGTCTGTCTGGGTCTGGGTCTGGGTCTGGCCCTGCAAGGCGTTCACCATCCCGATCATCATACAGCAGGTGTCTAAACACCCAATTGTCTGCAGAATCAAACTTAACGTGTCGAAACGACGCCTAAGACGTCCTCTGGATTACCCAATAAACTGAGATGTGAACGTTTCTGGGACATTCCTGAAAAGCTTTGTGGCTTCCAGCCTCCAAACGTCACTTAAACATGCAGAAAGGAAACAATGAACCCTGGGTGCGTGAGAGAACCGGTAAACTATCCTTTCTGAAATGATTAGAGCCCCGCGCCTGTAACCGATACACGGACACAAACGATAACATACAGTACAGGGTGTGTTCGTGATGCGAATCGTTTTCGCGTTACAGACATCGGCGTCATCTCTCTAATGCTTTTTCTTTTCTCGCCGGCAGCCTCCACCTTGCAGGCTTTAATTCTTCCACTAGGCCACGAGTGCCGCCTCCTACACCCAACATCTGTATAACACATGACAATGCAAAGTATTTCAGCACCTCCGACATCACCACGTCTTTTAGGAGGCAAGAGAAAACACTCTCTGAAAAATCTGTTCTGCAGGAAGAATGTCTGGACCTGGACTGTGTGCTATTTCGCATCAGATTGCATGCAGCCAACAGGTTGCCAAGTCCACACCGGTGTCACATTTACTATAACTCTCACCAGGATATTTATTGTGATATAAGCACAACACTATGCCAGGTGCTAGAAAAAAAAGGGGGGTTTGATTCTCGTCTCGTCTCTATAAAGCGAAGAGCGAGTTCTCGTTCTCTGATCTAAACTTAGCTCAGGAATGCTTAGCATGAAAGCGAGAGATATTTGGCCCTTGGTGTGATGTGTGGTTGTATGCCATGGAGAAGAGAAGCCTGAAGGAACCTCGATTGCTATTGTGTTACTGAAAGATGGAGGTTCGAACACTGAACACTGAATACACTGAAGTGACAGAAAAACTGGTACAAAAAAACTGTAAAAAAAAAAAAAAAAAAACAATACTGGTGGTGGCTCCGTAATGGTATGACGTTTGTTTAGCCGGCATTCCTTGGGACCCCTGGTACATCTACAAACGTCTACAAACACATTGTGTGTGTGTGTGTGTGTGTGTGTGTGTGTGTGCCACCTTTCTGATGAGTTACACCAGTTCATGTCCTGCATTCAT
>JAOVVF010000034.1:9177150-9187511 GCA_028565595.1 Duopalatinus emarginatus | reverse complement strand
CACAGAATCGTAGCATCATAAGTTATCATATATATATATATATATATATATATATATATATATATATAACAAATGTTATGGTTGCTAGTTAATAAGGCAACAAAGAAAGTTGAACAAACAACAGTGTCCAGTAAATTAGCATCAAGGCTGCAGTTATTTATAGAAAAAAAAAAGTTTAACCATTTTTCAAAATACAAAACAAGCCAATATAATCACCATAGCCGTGTTGGTGCACTATAAAAATATGGCGAAATTATCCAGTTAAATCATCCATGTGCTTCACGAAACAAGATTATTTTGACTCAACCATCCAGAAGGCTTTTATTTCAACATGGACTGATACAAAGCCCACAGTGCCATTTCACTGTTTTCATTCCCAGGATGCATGCAGCTTTAATAGCCTCATTAACAATGTTAATCTATTGTTGAACATTTGCAGCTCTGTATCAAGGCATTGCTTTGAAGCAACCGGTAGGGCATTCTGGCTCAGTTACAGACGTTTCCAGTATCTGCAAATACAGGACAACTCTGAGCTATAAAATGCAGTTGATGTAATAAAATTGATTAATTACTGAGCTATTCGCAATTTTACAAGAGAACATTGGGTACTTTTATTGGACCCTTACCTGTTTTATTTAAGGCCAAAAATACCACATTTTGGAAAGCGAACAGTTTATATTTTTGTGGCAAAAAAAAAAAATCTTTTGTAAGTGGCTGAAAAACAAAGCTGGGTTATACTTAGTTCTTAAGGGAAATTATCACAGTGATAACAGGGAGCACATTACCATAAAACACTACCACAAGTCTGAGCAAATTAGCAACTTTTTGATGCTACGGGAACCATTGCTTAGACAAATTAAGTCCAAAACTCATGGCAATATCCACACTGGGAAAGTTGCATGTATTCAGAGTCAGGTTATGCACATGCTACATCGTTACGAGGATTATACAAATCACCAGCAGGAATTTTACCCTCTAAGGTTTCCAGATCTTTGAGCAGAAGCATCCAAGATTCCAAGAGGCTGGCGGAGAAGAAAACAAAAATAAACCAAATAATAATAATTAAAACAAAGTAAGCCATACTGTAAACAAAAGTACACCAGGGATTCTGGGAAATGGAGTTTGACTTGACTTGAACCACTCATTGACCAATGTGCTTGTACACATTGTGGAATTTGACACATCCCATACATGACACATGGTTTGAGCGCTAAAGATAAATTTCAGCATGACGTTAGGTCAGACAGTGAAAATGTCTGTTCGAAAGTGCACAAGAAAATAGTCCAAGGTCAGAAACTGTAACACATCTCCACACCACGTGTGTAATTTCTGAATTGTGCTCAGGAGTTACGCCTGAGGTCTGAATACCAACGTGCACAATTTTCGACATTTAATCCTCATCGTGTGTGATGTTCTCTGGGCTCAGGAGGACTTTTACATAAATTTAGAGAACACCTTCATTGAGTTGATGCCATTCTCCACAAACAGAGCCACATTCCACCGCAGCACTGGTGAGACAGAGTATCAGGATTTATTACCCACAAGGCCTTTCATTCCGAACCTCACTCCATGTACTCAGTATCTCAAAGTTCAGTCAAGAGTGGAATTATTTTGGTCGTTTTGGCAACTTTGCTTTCAATTGCCGGAATGAATTTTTCCATTTCATACCGAATTTGTGTTAGCGTTATTATTCGATTGTGCGCTGGATAAAATGTGAACCACCTGCCGCAGAAGCCCTTAGGGAGAAGAGAAAGCAGGTCTCAGAGAGAGTGCAGATTGATGCCCGTCCTCTCCTCCTTCTCCTAAGCCCTCCTCTCTAGCACTGTTCCTGCTAATCATTTGGAATCCATACTAATAAATACCTTATGTTTTCCACTGCCTTTTGCAGGGCATGGAGTTCACTGCTTTTGTGGCCCAATACCATCACAACGATGCCCCCAATCAGACAGGAAAAATCTGAAAATATCACTTTGCAGAAGATCCTCGACATTTTCCATTCATAATAACGCCGCTGATTTTCTTCACCTGAGCGGACTTTAAAGTATGACAGACGATCAGGGGAAAAATACTGCTCTGTCCAGAAGGACACTATGTCACATCAACATCCATCACTTACTCCTAGAGGCTTCAGGGTAAATCCAAATCTGTGAATGACTAATATTGGCATTGGATGTGAAAATCTCTGGAAGCAATTTGTTTTAATTGTACACAAGCTTACACAATTGCCAATAGATTCCAGACCTTTTTTGTGCAGTATCAATGGTTTGAAGCTTCGGAAAGGAACTGTTTCAGAATTTGAGACGTGTTACATTTATTGATGGTTGCATTTTGATTATTTAGCTTTCAAACATAGAAACCTTTCATGGATATCTTGCTGTCGCAATGTCGCAGAAAAGATCGTCTAAGTTGCCAAAAGAAAGAAGCAGCAAAAGCAAAGGGGTAATTAGTTTTACTACACTTTCACACTGCTGATGTAAACATCTCTGAGACTCCGAGACTAGATAATAGAAAAAAAAAGTACATTTTTAACTGATGCTTAGTTGACGTCAGGTTATGAGTAAGCTGAGCATCGGCTCTTTTATTGATGTTTTCAGATCTAATACAGTCCGTACCATTTTTCTACTTTGCTACAAAACCAGACGACATGTCTATGCAAAAGACATCAAGACACCACCTACACACATCATTGGTTACGTTCACAAGTGCATATAAAGCAACAGACTATTTGTGGAAGTTTCATAATGGTATCGCAGGGACTCCTGGTACATCTACAAACATCTCCGACAGGTAAACACAATGTCTGCCTCCATTCTGATAAGTTACACCAGTTTATGTCCTGCATTCATTCTGATAAGTGGCCTCTTCTAACAGGACAATGCTCCACCACACACGTCTAGAGACACCAGATTATAGTTAGAGGAACACTCATGTGAGTTTGGGGTTTTGCCATGAACACCCAAGTCATCAGATCTCAGAATTACGGACCGCTCTGCAGAAAGAATGGTGTTCACTGACTACAGAATATTTCCACACGTGACTTTGACATGTAAAGCGGATAAGAGAAATGAATGACTGACTGACTGGTTGTCTAATCAAGATGAAAAGGTTCATGTTGCGTATATGAAGTAGTCAGTATGTGGCTTTTTAAAAATTGTTATAAATAACGAACTAACCGTTAACAGAAGGTTGAAAGCAGAGCTTCAAATCCCAGTATTTCCTGCTTGTATCCTTCAACAGATAATGAGCACATGTCCTGGACAATGTGTTGTAAATGTGTGGTGGGTTTGAGTCCTTGGACCCATATATACTCAGATTTATTGTAAGTTGATTATAGTTAAATTTACAATTTAATGGTATTGGTAATGACCTACCGACCTACTGGTTTGGCCTGGGGGTGCTGCAGGTAGTGTGCATGAGAGCTACACAGCTCCAGAGATCTGGGGTTGTGGGTTCGATCTGGAAAACACACATGGGAGGTGAATTAGTGCCCTCTCTGGGTGGTATTCCTGCTTTGAGTGATTCCAGGTGGGCTCCGGACCAACTCTGACCCTGATGGGTGATGTGGATAAGAGAATGACTGCCTGACTGACTGGCCGACTGACTGGTTTGGCCTGTCAGCATTCAACATTTAACAGCTGACAGATTTGCGTCCATAATTGAAGGATTCTGCATGTTATTGCTAAAATTGATGATTCAGTTGATGTAGAGACCTGTGTGCTCTCCAGTCTGATGTTTTAGCAGTGAACCAGGCTAATAATAATAATAATAATAATAATAATCCGATCCTGATGACAAGCTTCCAGCAGTGAATGTAATAAAAAGGAATCCTTCCGTTCTCATAGAAATAAAGGCATTTAATCAAGCTGCAATATGAATTCTTAAGCTTAGTCCAAATCTAAGTAAATGCCATACATACATCTATTCCTCTCTAATAATCATCTCTGTTCCTGGGGCGAAGCTTTCCAAAAACAACTGCCAAGGTAAGCTACGGTGTTATTGCCAGCTATTGGGGAAAAGCAGAGATGCTTGGCGAGACTACACAGGCCGCTTCTTCATGTTTTTTATTTATTTTTTGGTAAAAAAGTAACTGGATATTGTGCTTCGCAAATTTACAAGAGATGAATAGACCATCCCTGAAAATTTTCCACAAGTCTCTAGCCTCCTCAAATCACCGATCTCACCCGTAACTGCGTTTGCTTCTCGTGTGCTGATGCTGGATTCTTCAGCACTGTTACTCTCTGTTTTTGATGATTTTTGTTTTCTCTCTCTCTGGCTGAACCTTGTTGCCAGACTGCTCTGTGTATTGGATCCAAGATCTTGGAACGCTTTTGAAGATATGTGATAACTGACATTTCAGATTATCTGGTTTATTGATCTCAGATCTGGGTCAGGTCACACAGTGTCACTTTAAATAGCTTCGGTCACCGTCACATCCACATGTGCTCGGGTGTGGCGTGACCAGTGTAGATATGAATCCGGTGATTATTTTTTTATTTTTATTATTTCTCAGTAACAATCAAAATAATAATTTGGGTGATGGTTTGCTGATTTTCTTTCCTGTAGCAGATCTTTTACAACACTGAAATCTGACTTACTAACTTCTTTTTAAGTCTTTCCCACTTTCTTCTCCAGAAATATCCTACCAACATTATCTGGAATATAAAACACAAGCTGCACTTTTATGGTGACCAATGATAAGCTGATCCCTGTGCACCTAAAATAGAAATTACCTAACGTTCCCTTTTAAAGGCTACCAAAGCCTAGAGAATCCACTTTATCTACCATTAACATGGACTGTGTGTGTGTGTGTGTGTGTGTGTGTGTGTGTGTGTGCGTGTGTGTGTTGTAATCCTGATGAAGTGTGTCTTTCTATCCCTTGAGATGCTTCACCACAGATTTTATAGCCTAAAGCTATATGATGCTTCACCGTAGAACATGAAATTATATACGAATAATAATACCATACATTTTATTTTATTTTATGTTTAATTCCTTTGTGAAAATTTATGTTTAGTTTTGTTTTGTTTTTTTCAATAAAATTCGTCAGCACAGTGGCGCTGCAGGTTGTGCATGTGCTACAGCTCCAGAGATCTCAGGTTGTGGGTTCGAGCCTCACTCTGATCTGTGTCTGTGAGGAGTTTAGTATTTTCTCTATGTCTGTGTATGTTTTTGCACGGTTTCCTCCTGAAAAGCACACATGGTAGGCGGATAAGTTATGCTAAACTGCCCTAGGTGTGAGTGTGTGAGTGAACGGGTGTGTGTGATGGATTCACTCCCTGTACAGTGGGTGGGCTCCAGACGAACCCTGACATTGACGGACTAACCAGGATAAGAAAATGACTGACTGACTGACCGAATAAAATAAAACATTGTTACACCTTTGTCCTCATTTGAGTAACACAATCCATTCAAATATTGACACGAACCACTCACTGACCACTGTCTTACACACAAAGGATGTTGACCTCTCCATTTAACCCAATCCATGCAGTGACACACTGGTCAACAGACATGATAAACCGTAGCAAACACACATGATAGGAGCAGTCGGCAACCCTATCCATGCTGCCCGGGTAGCAGTTAAGCATTAGGTGCCTTGCTCAAGGGCACTTCAGTTGTGTCTTGTCTGTTTGCAGGGATTCAACCAGTGACCTTCCAGGCACAAGACTGATTCCTTAACCACAAGCCCACGGCTGCCCCCAGTAGCCTAATGTTTACATGGTAAACCAGCAAGTGTTTTGACACAAATTATACTTGGTTGTTTTTATTTATTTAAATAATGTAATTAATTTAATAATTGTATTTATTTAAATGTAGCATAACAGCCAAGATTTTGCTGATCCTAAACTTTGGCTATGTTAGGTAGCCTACTGCTAGTCTACTAGCTTAGCCTGCATTATCAGGTAGACAGCAGGGCCTTTTGTCTGTATTGTATTGTATATTCTCAGATTCTTTTTATTTTGAATAGAATTTGTAGTAATGTGAGTTAATGTTTGAGTTAATGTGTACAGTATCATCAACCAAGAGTATTTTATTCATCACCAACATGACATGAATTAGCTTGCTATATTTAGCTACAATGAGAAAATAGCCCTAGCTTAATTATCTAAACTGTGACTGATCTGATCCATGAGCTTGCGGAAATATTCTATAGGCAATGAACACCATACTTTCTGTAGAATGGTAAATAATTCTGCTGTGGCACGGCGTCTGAGATGTGTGCGATAACGTTGAGATCTGGTGACTCAGGTGTGAATGGCAAAACCCCAAACTCACAAGTGTTCCTCTAACCATAATTTGTTATCTCTAGACATGATTGGTGGTGCATTATCCTGTAGGAAGAGGCCAAACTTATCAGAATGAATGCAGGGTATGAACAGAGGCACACATACATTCACCAGATGTTTGTAGACGTACCAGGGGTCCCATGGAATAGCCAGCTAAACAAACCCCATACCATTCTGGAGCCACAACCAGCCTATATATTTTGCACACTGCCATCTGTACCAGTTTTTCTGGCACTTCAGTGTAGACTAATGATATTTTGGTAGAACTGTCAAAACAAAAAGGAATGTAAATGTAGAATCATATGCAGTCTGCCTTTACATGTTTCTTTTACTGTCACTATTATCTTATTGAAATGAAAGTGAACTATTTGTCTACTGTGCTGCAAACAGAGGAATGTGACCTCGGCATTTAAGCCATCCATGCATCCATGTGTTGGTGAAACACACACACACACACACACCAGTGAACACTAGGGTGCAGTAAACACGCTTGCCCAGAGCGGGGAGGCAGCCCCAAACCACGGCACCCAGGGAGCAGTTGGGGGAGTTAGGTGCCTTCTCAAGGGCACTTCAGTCATGTCTTGCCCTGTATCAGGATCGAACCTGGGACCTGAACCATTTAGCCTTCCATCTTATACCACAACCAGACATCACTGCTATGAGCCATTGAATATTTTCACTAATAAACTAATCATTAAAGTACATCATTTAACCAAACCTGAACCATGTACATTTTTCATCTGGTGTCAATTCTGTCCAAACACTAAAAGACAAGTTTATTTTAATAATTTGGTGATGTGTGTTATAGACGTCACTGAGCAGTGCATCATGTTTCCAGACTGCTCAGCTGAAATGGACCTGAACGTCATTGAGTGGCTTGCTTATATGTAGACGGTAATGGAGTAAAACAGAAACAATCTACGGCAGCGCAGTGACAACCACGGTAAACTGTCTGCTTGCTTCACGTGACCGCAGCTACCTGAACGTGTCACGGCCACTGAGGATGCTCACGTGGAAGTGGGCAGAACATTCACATGAGATCAGAGTGAATGCCATGTGAATGCTCCTTTGTCTCCATGACACACTGAACCATCTGTGCCAGTACAGGCTCGCCTGTTCACCAGAGAGGGCACACTATGGGTTTGTGCCCCCCATCCCACTCCCTGAGCTTTTCCTCTCCTTTTATCTATGCTCCACAGAAGCTTTAGTCCCCGAACTGCACAGCGATGGCTTTCTAGTGAACGTCCAAAACAGCGACACAAAGCCACGAAGCCCGGAGCTGCTCTCATGCATGTTGAGGAGCTCTGACGAGAGCTAGCGCATTTCTGTACTCGTCAAGGCCTGAGCTTAGCAACAGCTTTGTCCCGCTGCAAAAAATGATACCAGTTAGAAACAGTTTTAATGAATTAAACATGCAGAACAGAAGGTGCTGGAAATGTCCTTGCATTATGTACGGATGCTGAATTATATAACGTCAGACAAAAGAGCACTCTAATGAACTTGAAGAGCAGCCAAGGGAACACAGGAAAGCAAACTCACTAGGCTTGTCCAATGGGCTGTGTGGAACAGACCCTCGGTAAACATGAGGTGTGACGTCACTTTAATTTAAACAGGAAAAAAATGACAGGAATTACAGTACAGAAAATTAGATGTTATAAATCACGAGGTTTAATTATTTAATGAACAGTATGTGCCTTTGTCATTGCTTTAGTTATACTGAAGTATTAAAGCTGTGTTTTGGAAAGGTAATAATGTACATAACTGCACCATACTGCTCCCACTACCACCTAAACTGTTAAGTCAGCTAACTGCACTGTTTAAGTATTTATTGTAAATTGTCTTGCGTCACTGCATTATTGGACCTGCTACCACACATGTGCACTTTATAGTGTATTGTGTAGATTTGTTGTGCTACATGTTGTTTATCTCAGGGGATAAAAAGATATCATTTACATATACGCTACCACACACATGCACTTTGTGTTGTGTTGTACAGTCGTCCCTCGCTACGTTCCTCGCTACTGTAACGTAAACCCTCGTGATAAACGAGGGACGACTGTATATTATATTTTGTATCATGTAGTTATATTTATATTGTTTTACGTAGTACAGGATACAATACATGTGCACTTTATGTTGTATTGAGTAGTTTGTTGTTCTATGTAGCACCTTTGTGCTCCTTTGTGAGGAGGAAACTGGTTTCGTTTCACTGTGTATATTGTTGAATTGACAGTAAAATTGACTTGAAGAGTAATCAAGGTGTTGGATTACAGATAAAATACACACAGAAAAAAAGACTAATTGCTAAATGGCTAATTTTAGATCCCTTGTGAAAAAAAACTGCATGTACTTAAGTGATGTGATTCTGGAACCATTAACCTGTCCTAAATAACTACTAAAATGTAATTAAAGCTATATTTAGTTACATGTAATTTACACTGAGTATATGAGTCATATGTTATTTCACCACTATATAATTATACAATATAATTTAAGTATGTTTGTCTTAGCTGCCAGATTGAACAGTAAAAACACAATGTGTGCTTAAATTATACTTGTAACACTTGTAGTACTTGTAACCAGTGTGCTCTTTAATCACACACACACACACACACATAATAACACACATATATATATACATATGGCAAGTTGTTTTGAGCACACCGTTTAATTGGACAGCCCAAATTTAATTAAATTGTAGTAGATAGGTGGCAATAATAATATATGACTATTGTACTCAGTATAGATAAAGTGTAACCTAACTATATATATAGTACATATATATAACTTTAGATTTTATATAACTATACATTTTCATTTCAGAAATTTGTGGTTCCAACATGACATAAGCATATTTCTTTTTTACAAGGGATGTTGAATGTACATGATTTATTCATCACACATCTACTACCTAAATTGTAATCAATATATTTCCTTTATGCTGTGTTTTTGTTTATGCTCATGGTTTTTTTTTTATGTTTTATTTGGGACAATGGTAGACACGCATACAACAGTTGGCACAAAAAGTATAAAAAGTAGTAAATAACTAGCAGACAATCATACATTATACATTATACTGTATATAGCATTCCACCAGTGCCCAGTTTTACCATTTAACACAAACAAACAGACAGGTTTGTTTTTCCCACCAGGAGGTTTTCCCACCTTTGTTGTGTCTTGTTTATTGTTCATTTAGTTCATCATGCTTAGAGTTTAATCATGTTTAATCATTGCTTGTTTTGAGTTTACCCTGCCCCTGTGTGTGTGTGTGTGTGTGTGTGTGTAGTTTCTTTAGTTAAACGCAAAGTATTAGGACACTTTTACACTTCCTCATCCCAGACAGTCATAAGAAGACGATTAATCAAAGTCTGATTTACAATAGTTATGGATAAAATACACACAGAAAAATAGCTCATTTTAAATGTTGTACAGTATTTGTGAACAAACATCTACTACTAAAAGTAATTACTGTAATTACTCTATTACTTTTGTTTGTACTGTATTTTATTTGGTCATGGTTTACTAAAGCCATAATTAGTTTTAGTAAAGGGAATTAAAATTTGTCCAACTTGTCTTTGAAGTTTAGGACAAATACAGTCATGGGAAATTACACCCTCGTGCAATTCTATGTTTTTATTCATGAGGATTTACATAGCAACTGGGTGGTCCTCTTATACTTCTATAGATAAACAAATAACTGCAGGTGACAAAAAAAACAGATTTTAATATGTTGTAATCTTTTTTAAATAAAGTCCTACTCCTACAATCATAAATGGAGTAATTAACAAAAGATTAGTTAGCTAATCACATTGCAAAAAAAGAGCATTGGCCATGATTACAGAGAAGTAATTGTTGCTGCTCATCCATCTGGGAGGGGTTATAAGGCCATTTCCAAACAATTGAAACACTACTATTCTACAGTAAAAGGGGCTGTCTGATAAAAAGATTAGCAGTATGTCCATTCTATTTCCCCCTATTTTCTGAGGGTAAGGGTCAGGGTAAATACTCAAACCATGCAATGTGCAGACATGCACATGATGTGTGCTCTCTCTCTCTCTCTCTCTCTCTTTATAT
>JAOVVF010000034.1:9150435-9163021 GCA_028565595.1 Duopalatinus emarginatus | reverse complement strand
ATTATTATTATTATTAATAATAATAATAATAATAATAATAATAATAATTATTATTATTATTATTATTATTATTATTACTCATTTATAATAAGTATACTTTTTTATTTTTATTGTTTTTAGTTTGGTCTTAGACTTCAAGGCTAATCAAATAATTGGAGAGAACAACAACAATAAAACGAGGGTGTCCAAGTTCTGCATCCAATGGAAAATATTGATTCATTCCAGCCTATTTTTTTTTTTTTTTTTTTTTTTAGTGAGTCAGAAAGTGAGCACGCGGCTCTAAAACCAATACCTAAACACACTCTTTCTTGTCCAAGAAGTGGGCATTATTAAAATACCTTTCAATAAAAAAGCTTTTTTGCTGCAAAGATCAGTCTACAGTGCAACATACTTTACACATATTACATGTACACTTAGTGTGGTCCACACACAGCTTGCGTGCATGGAAACATTTTCCTGACTACTGAACCGAGTCGGGAGTAGTGAGTCTAACAAGCTGCTGAAAGAAATCTAAAGGAATCACGTCGCTGCTTTATTTCTGCTCTTCGCTGACAACTGACAAGCAAATACACTTTGAATTAGAGATTTTATATGGAAACTGAAGCCTTCTAGCGAAAGTAAGCCTGAATTGTTTACAGCAGCAGTGAGAGGAATCTGGGGTTTGAAGTGTTTAAAGCAGGAGTCAGCATTTCCGGTGCCAGATGGTCAGCATAGTTTTAGTAAGTTTCCTTCCCGAAGACACCCGATTCAGTTCACTAGTAAACAAGCAGGTTTGATTTATAACGTGTATAATATTAGTGAACACTGCTGGACTTCTGCCATCCAGACTTGAACCTGATGACCCCTGCTTTAAAACCACTAAATGTTACCTCACATAAACCCTTTTATAGCCCAGTGCTGTTGAATTCTCTGTTCTCATCAGTGGGGTTCGTTTTGTATTGCAGCAGCTCTGACAGACTGAATATACTGGGTTTATATTAATGTGCTTATACTAATTATCATGAGATCATCAGGGCATTTTACTATGAGGAGATGTTTAACGGGGCAGCACGGTGGTGTCACAGGTAGTGTGTGTGAACCTCGCTGTTGTCTCTGTCTGTGAGACGTTCGGCGTGGTCTCCTTTTGTCCGTGTGGGTTTTCACTCGGTCGCAGGGTTGCTTCCACCCTCCGAAAAACACACATGGTAAGCGAATAAGACATAAAACAATGACTGAACGACAATGAGGTGTTTAACATTTATGGAAGGAGTCTCCAGTTTTAACACCATGTACCAGTCAGTAAGTTCATTCGTCTGCCATTCCATTACAACCGGTACGGCAAAAAATGGTAAAAATGATGTATATGTGTTTGGCTGAGGCACCCAAGTGCACATTGTACAATTACTTTATGTGGACAGACGGTCTAAAACCATTTCCCTGCAAGATGTCCGCATATGACAAATAAAACTTTGGAACTTGAAGTGACACACAACATCCCAGCCACACAACTACCAGCCATCAGCAGCCTTCACCAGCAGCGCTGTTTGTGTTGTTAGAGCACGCAGCATCATCAGGGTCTTCACTCATCCACGTCACACATTATATAGCCAGAACCGCTCGACTTAGGAATAACTTTTTCCCAATATCCATCACCCTACTGGACTCCTCAATGCACTCATATCGATCCACTACACTACACTGTACACCACACTACATCAGGACATACTGTCCATACTGCACACACTGGGTTAATCTAACACTATACACTTACAGTTCACTGGGCATTGTAAATATTGTACCATATTTAACCATTATACTTATTTTTTTTCTGCATTCATATATATATCTATAGACCATATTTATATCCTTATATTTTTATATTGTCACCGAGTCATAATTACACAATGCTACCAGTTGCACTCTATCTATCTATCTATCTATCTGTCTGTCTGTCTGTCTGTCTGTCAGCAAGTCGATATGTCTGTAATTGAGTCAGAGAATAAATGATAGTGAGTGAGTGAATCAATAATGACAGTGCAAATCAGTGACTGAGTCAGTGACCCAGTGAGTGACTCATTACTACATGAGCATAAATGAGTGAGTGAATCAACACGTCGCTGATTCAGTTAGTGAGTCGGTAATTGATCCGAGTGTATGAGTGCGTGAGGAGTGAATCAGTAGAGAATGTGTCATTTAGTCGGACAGAAACCGAGGTCCATGTGGTGCTGTATACTGTATATCCTAGATATACCGTATGTGTGCTTTGCAGTACAACCAAGGGGCTTTTCAGTTAATTGTTAGAAATGATTTTTTTTTCTCATCCATTGTCACTGTCAGACAAGCTTTCTCAAATCCTAATTCACTACAATCCTCATGTCCATAATCTCTGCCTGAGATTCCAAAAGCGTCCCAATTACAGCCATTTAAAAAGGACTAGGTGACATCTTTTGATGTAATATTACCGTCTGTCCTGATTAGCTGTGCACTTGTCAACCCTGTTCTCCTCACACACGTTTCAACTGTACAGACATGCATAGTGGCTAATGATCTCGCAGTTCTCTTCTTTGTTAAAGGATTGTTAAATCGAGTTAAGCTTTATTCAATTAGGTAAATAGTCAGTTCTCGGTGGACATGTGGACACTTCTTTCTGGGAAGAAGAGCTTTGTCAGGACAAAATATCTTTCTGTTTTTTTCCCTTTAAAAAAAATGGATGGCTGTTGTAGTACAGGGGTGTCAAACATGCCTACACAGATTTGTGGCTTTCTTTCTTCTAACACAGCAAAGGGAGTTCATGAACGACTTGATGATTAAGCTGGCTTTCAAACTTTCTTCCTTTTTTTTTTTTGCTCAGACAGAAGGGTTGTTCAGAGTGCCTTTGTGCTCATATGAAGAAAAAAAAAAGTTTTTTGCACCACAGACCATAGCAACCAATCCGACACACACACACACACACACACACACACACACACACACACACACACACACAAATCAGCCATAACTGTGACACTACCTGCCAAAACAGCCCTGACCCTGTCAAGGCATGGACTCCACAAACGCTCTGAAGGTATGTTGTGGTATTTGGTACAAAGACCTTATCAAACCAGACAGACTAGCCTTTGCTCCCCAAGCACATCACTGACCCGCAGGTGCCCCTGACCCTGGTACCGGTTCACTGGTTGCCCTACCTTGGACCACTTTTGGTAGGTATTAACGGCTGTATACTGGGCACACCCTAAATGACCTGCTGTTCTGAAGATGATCTGATGTCTGTCATCTAGACATCAATATTTTGCCCCTGTTAAAGTCACTTAGACTCTTAAGCTTGCCCATTTGTCCATGCTTCCAACACATTAATAACTTCGATAACTGACTAGTGGTGAATTAGTGGTGAGTGAGTGAATCAGAATGTCAGTGATTCAGTCAGTGGGTCATTAAGTAAATAGGAGTACATGAATCAGTGGATGGGTAAATTAGTAAGTCAGTGAGTGAATCAGAAAGTCTGTGTTTCAGTAAATGACTCAGTCAGTGAGTTAATGGGAGTTTATTAATGAGTTAATGAGTGAGTGAATCAGTAAGTCAGTGATTCAGTGAATGATGCAGTGAGTAGCTCGATGAGCAAATGAGAGTGCACGAATCAGTTGATGAGTGCATCAGTAAGTCAGTGATTCAGTGAGTCAGTTATTGAGCAAATGAGAGAGCATGAATCAATGGATGGGTGAATCAGTAAGTCAGTGATTCAGTGAGGGATTCAGTGAGTAGGTAATTGAGCAAATGAGAGTGCATGAATCAGTGGATGGGTGAATCAGTATGTCAGTGATTCAGTAAATGATTCAGTCTGAGTAAATGAGACTTCATTAATGCGTTAATGTGTAAGTGAATCAGTAATTCAGTGATTCAGTGAGTGATTCAGTGAGTAGCTCGTTGAGCAAATGAGATTGCACAAATCACTGGATCGGTGGATCAGAAAGTCAGTGATTCAGTAAATGATTCAGTCTGAGTAAATGAGACTTCATTAATGCGTTAATGAGTGAGTGAATCAGAAAGGCAGTGAGTCATTGAGTGATTCAGTCAGTAAATGTGAGTGGAAGAGTGACAAAGTCATTGACTGATCCACTTTCCATAAGAATACACGCAAAAGATTCACCCTTCAGTTCAGTGTAAAGTTGCCAGTACCATGTCACAGCAAGAAGTGTTTTTGCTCTACAGCTCCAGGGTCCTTGGTTTGATCTCCTATGTTCTCCCTATGCTTGCATGGAGGTTCTTGTCAGTGTTCCAGTAGCCTCCCCCCCCCCTTCCCCACAAAAACAGGCCAGCAGCTGAATCAGTTATGCTAAATAACCCTAGCTGTAAATGTGCTCATGGTACAAATGAAAAGGACTAGTGTCCTATCCAGGGTGTAAATCCCATCCGTGTGCTCTGGCTCCTGATCACTCAGACCATGCTAAAGATCTTACTGAGGATAAATGAATACGTACTTAAAGAAAAGTAGATTAAACACAGTGTATTAAACCAGTGGATTAGACTTTAGGAATTTTGTAGCATGTTATCTAGGTACTGTATAATATACAGAATAACAAAAACAGAACCTGAATCATAGTGGTGGGTTTGTAAAATGTGCAGGAACACTGAATTAAGGGCAGCCGTAGGCTTGAGGTTACGGAACCAGTCTAAGAACCAGAAGGTCCCAGGTTCGAGCCCTGCGACTGACTCAAAGACTCAATTGAAGTGCCCTTAAGCAAGGCACCTAACCCACAAATGCTTCCTGGGCGCTCTGGACAAAGGGCTGCCACCGCTCTGGGTATGTGTCCTTATTGCCCCCTAGTGTTTACCATGTGTATGTTTTACTGCACGGATGGGTTAAATGAGTCACTCAGATAATTATAAAAACAAAACTGGTGCAACTCTGGGGCTTCTCATGGCTGTGAGTCTATAGAACCTGCTTATCTAAAGTAAAAGTAAATGATTGCTGTATTATCAAAAGTATTTAAAATGTAGGTAATTGTACTCTGTTTTACAGCGAGGCAGTTTATAAGCTGAGACTGTCCAGAACAGGCAAATACATGGTTGCGTATCAAGAAAGTACATTATCCTGTGCTGCCCTCTAGTGTTTGTTTCATGTAATGACACTTTCCCTTTGCTAGGTGGTGCTGCTTCAAGGGCCTGGCTGCTACACATGTGCAAGGTGCTTAAACCCATAAACGTACACCTTATGGGCAAAAGTATTTAGACACCTCATCGTTACACCAACAGGGATTCTAATGACATTGCTTTCAAGTTTTCAATGGGGATGAAGTCAGGCCAGTCAAGGTCTTCCACAGCGAACTCATCCAACCATTCTTTTATAGTCCTGACATTTTGCACTGGGGCACAGTCATGGTTGCATACTGCATACTACATACTATCTGCGTACTAAATCTGCCTAAAAGTAGGAATGTAGTATGCAGTATGTGACCAGACTGGATCTCTGTACTGTACTACAGATGTCGTACTACTTCTGTCAGATTTTCTATTATACAGAGGAGCTATCTTTGTGGTGAACTGCATCCCAGCATGCACCAGCGTCTGCTCTGCCTACTTCACTTTACATATATTATTCCATTATTATTTAATATGAAAGTCATTTATTTAAATATAAATGGTTACCTTTACCAGGTAAAAACTGTACTTTACACTGTACTTAGCTGTTTTGGAGAGCAATGTGGATCTCCTCCTCCTTCTCCTCCTCCTCCTCCTCTTCCTCACACACTGATTGGTTATAATAACCAAAAGGTTTGGGACATTTTTAAACTTCTGTCTCTTTAAATACTCCTGTATGAATTCGCAGCTCACGTGCAGCTCTGTAGTATGCTACACGTATGCAGAATATACTACTCTAGTATGCAGTATAGTAGTATGCCATGTCGAATGCAGCCTGAATTTATGTTTTGTGTTTTTCCCACTTTATGATTAATTGTATTGTTTTCACCTGTTTGGAGTTCAGCCCTGCATTTGTTTCTGTATTGTAACCCTGCGTTTCTTTCTTTTCATTGTGAACTATTAGGATGCTTCGTTGCCTGTAATAAACCATTCACTCTCATGTTTCTGACGTTATGTTAGTTTTTGGTCTCTGTCTGGACTTTGATTCCTGTCTTGCCTTGATTCGGTGTGTTTGGTGTTTGGCTGACCCGTGCCTGACTTTGACATTGACTTGAGTCTTTTCTGAGTCTAACAGATACAGTAAACTCCAGTTCAGCCACTTCAGTTTACAGGTCAAATGTATTTCTGAAGTTACTGTATCTGTATCAGTATGATTAGAAGTGGCCTATAAGAATAAAAACCTGGTTTTGAGGTCAAGCTATGGTCTCACACCTCACTCCTACATTGCATGTTCATTTTTTTGATAATAGGTGGACACAGCTGAGCTATGATTGTGTTGCACATATGAATTCTTCTAACATTTAACATACTTACAAAGGAATACAGAGGTTTTGTACAAATTTCACAACATTGCAGAATTTCTTCATTGACCGGTTTATCATTTCGATGTGGTGTACGTGAGATAACTGTCGGGTAGCCTGAATAATCAGTGGGAGGTTGGTATAAAGACACAGTATAAAAATATCTGATTGCTTAAAAATAATAAAGAATTTGAATGTAGGTAAGAGATAAAGGGTTGGGGGTTGTTGGGGGTAGGGGGGGGAGGTGTCAGCAAGCACACATGCCCAGAGCGGTGGGCAGACCCACATCCACAGCATCCAGGGAGCATATAGGGGTTAGGGACCCCTGGTACATCTAAAAATGTCTCTGACAGATAAATGCTATATGTGTCTCCTTTCTAAGGAGTCACACCCATTCATTTTCTGCATTTATGTTGATGCATTTGGCCTCTTCCAACAGAACACTGCACCACTACACATGGGCAGTGGAACCATTATGTTTAGAAGAACACTCATTTAAATTTGGGGTTTTCAGATTCCCACCTAAGCCCCCAGATCTCAACATTATCAAATTCTGTGAAACACAGAACTACTACACCTCAGAATACAGCAGTCATGTTCATTGCCTACAAACGATTTTCATTTTTTTTCAGTTTTTTTCTGGCATTTCAGTGTATACTAAAGTGAAAGAGAAAGTGAAAAATATTGCAGACATGTAAAAGAAATGTTAAGGTGCTGTTATACTCTACACACACACATACACACACGCACACACACACACGCACACACACACACACACGCACACACACACACACACACGCACACACACACACACACACACACACATACACACACGCACACACACACACACACACACACACACACACCAACTTCTGCTGATTGGTAATCCACTCACAAATCATCCGAGTAGATCAACAGCTGAGAGAACTTACAAGACATTCTGACAAGGACACACTGAAGTGCCACAAAAACTGGTACAAACGAGCCTATGCAAAATACATAGCAACACCACCTATGCAGTGCGTATTTAAAGTGATAGACATCTCTGAATGATCTATAAAGGTATGGGGTTAATTTCCTATAGTCATTATGCTAGGTTTGGCCTTTTCCAATGGGACAATGCGGAGACACACGTCTAGATGCACGTAATTACAGAGGAACACTCACCTAGGTCACCAGATGTCAACGTTATCGAGCACATCTGGGATGCCATGCAGCATGCTGTGGAACACAGAAATCCTACACCTCGGAATACAACAGAACCATGGAACTGTTCCACAGGAACTCTGGTGTTCATCGCCTACAAAATATTTACGCAGGTTAGTGGAGTCCCGTGGACACAAGAAATTGCCACAACATTCAATATATAGCTTGTGTTGTCATAGCAACGGTTCATCATTTCCTGTTAGTAAGAGTCTGGCTTGCCGTGACATGCATTGTCATAGCAACATTTGGGGGGGGGGGTCTTTTTTTTATCTTTTTGTACACTTTGAAATGGATATATTACATAAGTTTTATAGGTATAAAATTGTAGAATGAAACCATGTACAAAATGAAGGTTGACTCTATGAGTGTTATCAAGTTTCTTTCACCATTTGAGCAAAGATAGAAACACTCAGAGGCATGTGGTTATAGGAAACAGTGCTGTGGTGTGATATGGAACTCCTTTGCTTTAAAAAAAAACACTCATTGACCACTATGCTTGTACACACAGCGGAATTTGATGTCTGCATTTAACCTATCCGTGTAGTGAAACACACACACTGGTGAACACACACTCTCGGAGGCTGGAAACACACTTGCCTGGAGCAGTTGGATGCCTTGCTCAAGGGCACTTCGGTCATGTCTTGTCAGTACAGGAAATCATACCAAGGACCTTCCAGTTACAAGAGGCAGTTACAAGACTCAAGTTGACTATTTTCTAGTAATGTAGTAGTGGATCTTGTTGCAATTGTTTTATTATATTATAGCCCTTTATCAAAACTTTTATCTTTATTAAAGAACATTTATAACAACATTTTATATTTACGTTCAAATATAAAACTTGTTTTGTGGAACTCGTTATTGAATTAAATGATTAAAAATGTTTTTTATCCATAGGGAGGTCACCATTTATATCTGTCACTCTCCGAGGCAGGAAAACACCCTGGACAGGCCACCATTGCAGGACACACATACAAACAATTTAACACCTCCAATTCATAGTATATCTATAGTATGATCACATGAGCCTTGGAGCCAGATATCGCAAAACACCTTCAGAGGACTTGAACTCCATTAAGTAAGTTTACTTTATTGTCTCTAGAGTGAGGACTAGACACTGGCCCAGATAAACCAAATTTTATAGATATGTATCCAAGAAGACTTGTACCTGTAATTTATACTAAAGGGACTTCTACAGAGTATTGAATAATGGGTCTGAATACCTTTGTAAATAGAATACTTTATTAGTTCTTTAAAAATCTTTCAAAAACATGCTTTCAATTCATCATTATGGGTGATTAAGTGTAGATACATGGATAAAATATCAATTATATACATTAAAATCAAATCCATAACATGATAATAATTGTCACAAGTACAGGCGTCTGAATACTCCCTGGATCCACTATAGACTATAAAAGTGTTTAACTGTATGTGGGTAGAGTGTCAGAATATAAATCACAGTCAAATTAGTACAAGTAGATTCAACTCAACAGGTACACTGTCCCAGATAGCATACGGATGTGGGCCACTTCTGGCAACGATACGGCTTACTGTCGTCACTGGCAAAGTGCGCCCAAAATGCACCCACATGTCCCATATCTGGGACACTTCTGAGATGGTAATTGCCCAGGTGTACATGTGGTTGAGTTGTGGGCCATTTCCTGCAATGGCAGTTTAAGGTGGCACTTACATGGCTGTGAACTGGAGTTCGGGCATCCGCATCTTGGACCTCTTTTGTGCAATTTTCAGTGAGGTATGTGGGACACAAGTAAGTGCCAGATGTGGCCCAGATTTGGGCCAAATTTGCTATCTGGTATGCAGCATCATTAATTTACTATAACAATATATTAGCCTATTAAATAATACAATATATTCATACATTAACACTTATATATTAATATGTATGTTACACTCTAAAAATGATGGGTTATATTTAAAACTTGTTGCTGGGTTTAGCTTGTTGGGGGTTGGGTTTGAGGTCCTGACATGGAACAGGCATTATTTGATTATTAGAATAATTGTCTGGAATTTCCCACTGCTAAGAAATTGTGGCTATGGGGACTGGAGCCAATCCCAGGCATCCTAGGCAGGGTACACCATGGACAGGTCGCCAATCCATCACATGGCCAAGACACATTCACACACACACACACACACATACACACACACACACAGGTATAGATATAAGGTTGCACTGACGCTCAAGATTTTAATATGGACCCCAAGCTATCATAGTTAGCATAAAGTGCTGCATGTTGCAATGTAGTCAGAGTTGAACAAACCAACCACAACATACTGTTGCCCACTGTCACACTGAATTCAAACAACCCAAACCCAACCATTTTTAGAGTGTAGTTACATGAGTGCAGTTTTACAGTTCTAAGTCTTCCGCAGCCTTATGGCTCCCGCCCACCCTACGCTCCTCCATGACTCTGTTCATGCTGTTCTGCTTAAGGCTGTTCGCATCTTCCCAGCTTAGTGCTTCTAATTGTGGACTGATGTGTGTTGAATTGTAGGTCACTGTTCCTTTATATTTTGGACGTCTTCTTAATCTAGAGCAAAGCAAATAGCACACTTCTAGCACGTTCAAAGCCAGGGAAACGCATGCAACTGCATGCATGAAGATAATAAAGATGGTCTTCTCAGTGGGTCTGGACACAAAGCACTGTGTCATTACTGTGCAGGGACGCGAGCTACATCGGAATTCGGGTTTCATTATAAAGCCATACAGGTAATACTGACCAACAATGAAGGCGACTTCCAGGACGATTTTAAAAAACACCTGAGTCAGATAGGTATACAACAACTTGCCCTTGATTTGGACTTTGCCCCTTTCATTGGTGTATTTCGGAGAAAAGACTGACTGGTTGGTCGTGTGCAGCTCTCTAAGCTTGTTCTCCTGGTGGATGATGTAGACGGCGTGACCTAAGTACAGCAGGGTGGGAGTGGACACAAAGATGATCTGCATGACCCAGAATCGGACATGAGAGATAGGGAACATCCAGTCATAGCAGATGTTTTCACAACCTGGCGTTTCGGTGTTGCAGATTAAATCAGATCTCTCGTCTCCCCACACGTTCTCAACTCCTGCACCGAGAAGGAGGATCCTGAAGATGAAGAGGACGCTCATCCAGATCTTGCCAATGACGGTGGAGTGGGACTGGACCTTGTCCAGTAAAGTGGACAGAAAATCCCAGGTTCCCATTGTGATTGATGATCAGGTTTACTCTAGAACATAAAAGGCAAAGATTCATTGTGTTATCTGGTTAAAGGATGATCTGGTATCACTTTTATAAATTAACCAAGTATTATTTCATTATTTTATTTCACAACTTGATGTGTATTTTGTCTCTCTCTCTCTATCTCTCTCTCTCTGTGTGTGTGTGTGTGTGTGTGTGTGTGTATTTCCAATTCACTTGTAGCATGTCCACCAATATATCATACGAGCAATATAATGTATTGTAACGATTGTGCATCATATATGCTTCATATGTAAACGAAAGTGCCAGAAAAACTGGTATAGACAAGCCTACACAAAATACACAGCAATGCCACCTATGCACATGAGTGTACTGTATATAAAGCAATAGGCCCATGGAAGCTTCAAAATGGTATGCAGTTTGTTTAATCCATGGGACTCCTGGTATATCTACAAATGTCTCTGACAGGTAAATACAGAAAAGTTACACCTGCATTCATTCTGATGGGTTTGGTCTCTACAAATAGATTATGATTAGAGGAGTTTGGGGTTTTTGCCATTCCCACCTGAGTCACCATTCTGAAGGAAGTATGGTGTTCATTGCCTACTGGATAATTCTGCTAGCTCATGGTCCATGCAGTCCAATTTTTCCTGGCACTTCAGTGTATTTATTAACTGCCTGCATAACATCAGTAAATTGTCAAGTAGAAAAATAAGCATTAAATAAACGTGAATGAAATGAAACCAAACTGATTTCTAAAAAGGCATCACAGTGAGCACTGGCTATATCACAACTGGGCCTTAAATTTAATCCAAGTTAACTGAATTATTTTGAAAATGTGGTTTTAATTATGGCTGTAATAATTTGACAATTTCGATTGATGTATCAATTTACAGTCCGATGGGGGGAAAAAACATCTGGCCCTTAACAGGTCTTCAAATTAGGCAAATACAACCTCAGATAAACGCATGGCAACTTTATTTATCACAGAGGAGAACAAACCAGAAATAAGATTTGTTAGTATTAAGGTCAATAATAATTCTAGATGTGTTTGTAACTGTGGTTTTGTGAACTTAATGATGTATGATGCAATAATAATTATTTCTGTAATAGAAGTCATTTTTATCCTTCGTCTCGTCACAAAAATGCAAAATGGCCTCAATTTCTGTGTCTTAACTAAATGACTGAATAACTTAAGGGTTTGTGATGGCTTACTTTCATGTAAAAGTAAAGTGTAAAATGAACTATTTGCCTACTGTGTTTGCAGTGAAACACACACACCAGTGAACACTTGGGGCAGTCAACACACTTGCCCAGAGCAGGGGGGCAGCCCCAAACCACAACACCCGGGGAGCAGTTGGGGGAGTTAGGTACCTCAGTCGTGTCTTGCCCTGTGCAGGGATCGAATTCATATTTCTTTAATTATTGCTACTAACATATTGATAATAAACAACTGATTTAAACTTGACAAAAACCTGTGTTTGTGTCCACGTCGTGCCTCATAGAGTATCTGTGCACTCCGCACAATAGGTGGGTACTGTGCAGGGTATCAGGCACACAGTGGGTTAAAGTTAAGGACATCAGGTACACAGTGGGTTAAAGTTAAGGATATCAGGTACACAGTGAGTTAAAGTTAAGGATATCAGGTACACAGTGGGTTAAAGTTAAGGATATCAGGTACACTGTGGGTTAAAGTTAAGGACATCAGGTACACAGTGGGTTAAAGTTAAGGATATCAGGTACACAGTGGGTTAAAGTTAAGGA
>JAOVVF010000034.1:9098237-9108321 GCA_028565595.1 Duopalatinus emarginatus | reverse complement strand
AGAGAATTCGGTTAATCAGCTTGACTCTCAGTGTGTGTAAATGTGTGATTGTGTGTGCGAACTGTCCAGAAGTAAAATGGTGTGTGGTGGAGCATCATTGTGATGCAGTGCTGGCTTGGATAACCCTTTAGGGTTCATTTTAATTGATACTGAATTTATTTCTTTTCCACTTTTCATGCACTTTGCATATTTTGCATGTACATAACCGCAAGAACTGTGAGAATGCTGTTATTCCAAAGCTTTTCTATTTTTAATTTCTTCAGAACTATTTTGTTGTATCTAAATAAATCATGCTTCTAACAAATAATTATGTTAACATTATCATATTAACATTCCTCTTTTTAGACCCTTGAGCATTATGTTTTAGCATTATTGTGTACTCTGTTTTAACCAATGAGGTTTAAGGCATTTTGGTTACATTTAAGCAATTAATAAATTTATTTTCCTTTTTGGTTGCAACTAGATTTTATCAACAAACTATATCAATAAATAAAATACCTTTTCTTTTGCTAATGTTAGATATACTGTTTTATTTTATAAAAGTGCTTGAAAAGGCTTCTATTGTTATTCCTCTTTTGTCTTTTTCTTCTTGTTAAGCGCTTTTACACAATTAATACAGCCCAATCCGCTTAATGTACAAACTCAAAGGTCGATAATCATGGCAGACCTGTTCTATGTTATTTTGGTGTTAGTGTTTTATTTCCTATAGGAATTAATGGGGAAGTTTTTAAAACTGCCGTAACTTTGTAATTTTTCAAGCTACAGCCATGAAAATCAAAAGACTCAGAACAGAGGCTACCAGAGGCCATTAAATCCAATTACGGACAGATTACACTCATCCTTCTCTTTTTATCACTCCTTTATTTTCAGTCATGTCCACTCTAGCTTAGAGTGATTTTACCATTTAATTTAGTTTTTTTTTCTGTTCAATTTTGTGTAAAATCCTAATACTTCTACATAAAAAACACCATTTTAAATGGTAAACATGCTTGTCTGTTCTGAAGTCTCTTAAAGATCTTAATGTTTAACATTTTATTTTATGAGTTATGAGGATTTGATTGGCATCAGGCAGCAGAAAAGGAGACCAAGGGGTCCTCTCTCATACGGTTTCATGGGTGAAGTGATAGGTTAAAGATTTTCCGAGTTATAAGCGCTTGTTCAGAGTGTGTTTTTTATCTAGCAAGTCAGTCAGTCAGTCAGTCAGTCAGTCAGTCATTCTCTTATCCACGTCTTGTCCAGAGCCCAGCATTAATCATTAAGTGCAAGACAGGAATGCCCCCCAGACAGGTCGGCAATTTATTGCAGGGTACCACACATACACACACACCCATTCCACTGCACATTTACATATAGGCCAATTCAGCACATCCAGTTGATCTACCGTGTGTTTTTTTCGGGGCACCTGGCAAAACCCCATGTAGACATGGGAAGAACACTCAGAAACTGACAGAAAGAGACCCACAAACCCAGATCCATAGAGCTGCGTAACACATAAGCGATCTGCATTGCCTCCTTGCCTTAATCAAATGAATTTGATGAAATGAATGTTATCAAGGTTTACTTATTCAACTGGAAGCAGTAAGCACCAAAAACCTATGGATGAGCAAAAAGAAAGAAATAATCTCTACTTTTCTGGTCTAAAAATTTATTAATTTATTAAAAAATAAATACATTAATTAATTAATGTATTTTTGAAGACGGATATTGATTATAATGAGCTTTCTGAAAAGGTAAAATGTCCAGTTTGTATAGAGTTTATTCTGAGACTATTTTTGTTTCCACACACACTGTACATTCGGATAGTATATAATTATGCTGACAGTAGATAGACACTTTTTTTAAAGTTGAAGTTTTCAAATACTCCTGTGTTTAGAGTAATTCAATCTAATAGATGTTATATATAATGACTTTATACAGTAATGCTTTCAGTAACATCTCAGCAAGAATCCCCATAATTTTATATTGCGATTATGTAATATTTCTCTTTCTAATTTTACAAACAAATTAGTTATATGGAATCTGCCCAGTAGCAAATCTCCACGCTTCAGACAGCATATAAATAATCCTGTTCAACCGCACATACCTAAGAAGTAACATAAGAAGCAACTAAGAGCATAATAGAGCAAATACATATAATTTTGCTTCTTCAAACTAGAAATAGACCTCGGCTAAAAATGGAGCAATTTACTGGTTCATGGAAGAGTGTCCGTGTTGAAAACCTTGAAGATTACATGACTGCACTTGGTAAGTTCTACTCTTCTTCAGTTTTGCTTTGGTGGCACTTACGCATATACTTCAAATATATATTCTTATACTCACAATTGTTTGTACTCTCACAGGTTTTGAAGATAGATTGAAAGCTATTGCACATGCTGTTCAGCTATTCCTCACTTTTTCCCAAGAGAATGACACAGTGGTTTTAAATTTAGAGGCTAATCTCACGAGCCAAATATCCTCTTTCAAACTGAACGAGGAGTTCCATAAGACGACAAGAGATGGCAGAGACTGCAAAGTAAGAATCTTGAATATTTTTTTTCAAGACGGTTACTTATTAGCTAACCTCATACGTGTGCTGGTGTACTTACCTTAAAATAACCTGGACCCTGTTTGCTAGATGCTTGTGTGTCTAGAAGAAGACAAACTCATTGAGGTGGCAAAGTGGGACGATAGTGAATCAACCACTATCTATGAAGTCCAGGATGGGCAACTGATCAAGGTAAAAATCACACTCTTTCACTCTTTTAATGTTGACCCAGGGTGTGATGAATTGCAGAAAAGCATTTCCTAAAATAATTTTCATTGAATATTGCAGACATTAAAATACCAGGATGCTGTGGCGGTGTGCACCTTTGAGAAGGCTTAAAAATCAGACAACCTACCTCTCTTTGACTGAGCTGCAGTCTGTCAATGTGTTCAAAAAGAATTTTAAAAAAGTATGTTTTTTTCCAGCTGTAAACTGCAAAAAAAAAAATTAATAAAGAGATGCAGCTCATGTCTAGATCATTGAGATTAATATTTCTGAGACATCGATAGTTGAGTAGTTTATGGTAAAAACTATTTGTCCTATAATAATAATAATAATAATAATAAGAAGAAGAAGAAGAAGAAGAAGAATGTATTTTGACTTGAGCTCCAAATGACCCACATTTAACCCCTTCCTGTAGCACAATATAAATATATCAATATACAACTGCCAGAAAAACTGGCACACCAGTCTAAAACTTGTTAAGTCCATCACAGGAGCAAAGAACCACAGAAATATGATGGGCTATTGACTCCACAAGCCTGCAGAAATATTCTGTAGGCAATATGCACATTCCTGCAGAATGGTCCATAATTCTATCGTATACTAAATTGTAGGATTTCTGTGTTCCACAGTGTGTTGCATGGCATCACAGATGTGTTCGATAATCTTTTTATAATTATTATTATTATTTATTTATTTATTTTTACAATTGATTACCTGGATTTATCAATACCATGTCCACTTTTTCAAAACACGGTTACAACTGTGGTCTATGTAAACCGAATCTCATTACTTTGCTTCAACACAATGTATTGAATAACCTCAGCTTTATAAAAAAAAATTATAAATTATTTTCTCACTTAAAAGCAACCTTAACTGTACCTGTGTGTATCAACAGAATTTAATATAAATATAAAATATAGAGAATATAATAGTATGCATATTTTTTTCTATTACTCAACAAACAATATAGTGTTTTAAACTGAAAAATCACATTTAAACAAACCACAAACACTGCTATTAAGAGTGTTACGAGCACAAGTGTTAAGTTTTTGGGTTATTAATCAGAAGCTTGGAATTTCAAGCTGCCTAGCTGCCACTGTTGTGCCCTTAATTAAGGCCTTTAACCTTGGCCGTGAATCTGGACCTTATTCTAGAAACACTAGGTGTGAGACAGAAATATACCATAGATAGGACAGCATTTCATTAAAAGGACAATGTGCACACATATGTTCATACACACGTTCACCACTTACTGGCAGTGGGAGTAAACGGGAGAACCAGGAAAACCCATGCAGATATGGTTAGATCATGTTTATATACAAGAGAGTAATGAAGCAGAAGTGGAATGGAGAGGTTTACTTAAGGCACTATAAACACCTTGTGGGTTTAAGTGGTAATTGTGTAAGTCATTTGCAATTTGACATCATTTCCCACCATAATATGTTAAACGTGCAAAGTGGGAAAAGAACAATACGGATGCTGTCATGAAATTCTGAATCTCCAATGTTGATGATTACATTATCAAAACTGTGATTGGTATGGTTAATGTTTCATAGACCTACTGTGTCTGTATATTTAAATAATCGAAAGCCAATATTGGTGAACATACAGAAGGGGATTATTATACTCTTTAAAGGGTAAAAGTTTATGTTGATTTGACATGATTGTAAATGGTAAAGGAACTGGAATTTTCTGTGTCCTTTACTGGTTAGAGGTAGGGAATCACACCTGCCCTCTTCTCGCAGAGCCGTGTCCTGGGTTGGTGTTGAACAAAATACAATAATTTTGCAGAAATAAATGTCTCTCTTCACAGACTATGCATGATGTAAGTGGTGCCATCTGCCACCAGCAGGGGGCTGAGACCCCAGAGGAGGAAAGCAGGTGAGGCAGAAGTGCAGGACTCCCAGGTCTCCTATCAGCACTGATTAATGCTGATTGGGGACACCTGACAAACACTCTACTTAAGTGCATTGAACCCGAACCATTTTGTCACACTTTTTTGTAGAGGGGTGACTGGTATGGTGGTGCTTAGCCTGAGATATTGGGCAGTTTAAATTAAAATTGATTTCCTGCACCTTTGTAGGCTGGTATGATTGGGGCTCTGCCTGAGGGTTAAAAAAATCTTGAAAATAGAAAACATTTGTGTGGTGAAGCAGAGCTCTGTCCAAGGTTAAAGAGAGATGAGTGGGGAGTGCTTGGTATGGTAGTGTTCTGCCTGACTCATTAATAGTAGAGAAGAATAGTCAGGGTGAAGAAACAGTGGCTGTGTCCGAAATGGCATACTCCCATACTAGTTAGTATGTGACACAATGTAGTGCATCCGAATACCTAGTATGTATCAGGTAGTATGTGAAAGGTTCCCGGATGTCCTAACAGGTCGGGAGAGATTTTCTAGTACGCTTCCTCGGCACACTATCCAAGCCTGACATATCCCATAATGCACTGCGAGCGAACTGAGAGCTCGTTTATGATTATCAGTGTAGGCTGAGCTGAGGTAAGTTCTTTAAAACTGAAACTATAAATAATTGTGTGGGAACTTAAGTGCTGTGACATCTTGGGTCAAAGGTTGTTGGTAAGATGGTGGATCAAGTGTGTCTGAGGTGGTGTGCATACTACATGCACGCATACTAGAACTGTATACTAGTTTAGTGGTTAAATAGTATATACTCTCTCCAAGCTAGTAGGTAGTATTTAAGTATGTCATTTCAGACACAGCCAGTGTCTTAAGTTCGTTTTTCTGTTGTCAGCTAGCATGGAGCTAGTAGCACAGGTGTGCTGATCGAGCACACCTTCTGAACACTCTAATTAAGCGCATTGAAAAACAAGTCCCTTGGTCACACTTTGACCCACACAGGGGGTGACTGGTATGGTAAGGTTTAACCCAAGGTATTAGGCAGATTAAATTAAAATTGATTTATATAATAATAATATTCATGATGGTAAGAGCAAGTTGTGGTGCATCTAACCACCTTATTGTCAAATATTTTCTTATCACACCATGTCTGAGATTTTTATTCCTTACACGACATGGTCAGCAATAGACTTCTACTGTTACAAACCTTTATCATGGTGGTCTAAAATAGATTTCTATAGACAACAGTGCAACATGTCAGAAAAAAGTAATACATAAAAAAAAATCATGATTACCCATGACTAGTTAACATGCAGAAACATACTATTACACAGTTAGAGTTTTATAGCTTATGAGGCAGCTGTGGCCTAGTGGTTAGGGGACCGAGAGGTCGCAGGTTCGATGCTCACCTAGGGCATTACACGACTGAGGTTCCCTTGAGCAAGGCACCTAACTCCCCAACTGCTCCCTGGGTGCTGTCGTTTGGGGCTGCCCCCTCGCTCCAGGCAAGTGTGTACACTGCCCCTAGTGTTCACTAGTGTGTGTTTTTCACTGCACAAATAGGTTAAATGCGGAGGCACATTTCTCTGTGTGCAAGCACAGTAGGCAAATAATTAATAATGTATGTCTTGGCTATGTCAATTTATTTCCAATCCCACTGTCGTACATTGCTTGCTGGATCGATGCCAACAAATGTAAAGTAGATTCACACCTGACATCGATGATGATGTTTTCTTGGTTCACTCAATGGTCTGGTGACCTGCTTTCCTTTTAGTTCAGACCTTTAAATACATCTTCCAATTATTTTTATATCCTGTGTAAAATACCTTACATGTAGAAGTCACCAGGTGGTGCTGCCCTGCCAGAGAGAGAGAGAGAGAGAGAGAGAGAGAGAGAGAGAGAGATGAAGAGAAAGAGAGACAGAGAGAGAGATGAAGAGAGAGAGAGAGAGAGAGAGAGAGATGAAGAGAAAGAGAGACAGAGAGAGAGAGAGAGAGAGAGAGAGACCTTGCTTTAATATTAAATGTTATTAAAGACTATCTGAGCCTCTTTTAATACCTTCTGCATAGTAGAAAGTCCATTCCTCATTATCGATATCTTTCCTTACTTCACCAGGTCACTCATATAATCATCTGCAAAGGTCTACATGACATTATAAACACTGGAACTTCTCATTCGCATATGCGTATATGTGTTTTCTAAATTGGTGGAAATAAAATCTAATTATGATAACCATATGGTGAAAAGTATCAAGAAAAGGACAATTATTAACAAAGGATCATAATCCAAAGTATACTTTAAAAAAGGTCATAACTATAAAAAAAATCCTACCTATAAAATATTCCATTAATAGTGTTTCAATCTTAAAATGATTTTGTTTAATGTTAGACATTTTTGTGGTAAGAATAATATTTTATGAAATAAGGAAATTAAAGGCAAGAGATTTACTATAGTAAATAATTTACCTTATACACATTAAGTACATCTATTTTGAACTGCATGCATTTTCGATACATTTCATAGATTTTTATACGAACAAACGTGCGTCACATCTGAATTTTAACATCTTCTGCTGCATGAAGAGCACAGATTATTCACAAGGGGGCAGAAAACATCTAGTAGACTGTATACAACAGGTTTTTCAAGAAAGCAATGAAGACCTAGAGATCTGTATTGCTGTGCACTGACATGGTGCTACTGTTTTACTCATTGTGTATCAGGCACATATGACATGGAGGTTGGTGAAAATGCTAGTAAAGTAAAAGCTGATGGCATTAAAAGGTATTATGTAACTATAAATAAATAAATACACGAATAAATAGCTAATGGTGTCCATCTTGTTTCTGCACAGATCAGGATACGGGAAATGTATTTGTTTCTTTATTCTCAGTGGCAGAGAGGTTATGATGTAAACCTTCTCAATACTGCACAAACTGTGTAATTCATGTTATAGGTTAAATCAATTGTAAAGTCCAGACTTATGTTTGTCTGATGCGAACCCATTCTTAAAGCAGTCATATTGAAATCATTATTGATGACAGAATTACAGGAAAACAACACACGTGTAGATACAGAGCTTCACCTCCACACCTACTACAAAGCCGTGGAACCGACCACAACATGCTGAAGTGTCAGGATGTGGGGTAAATGACAGCGAGATGTGTTTTAAATCGGGCTTTTTGTGAGACTTTTAGAAACAAACTTACTGACAACTTTTTTTTTTTTTACTTGATTTGCTGTCTGTAGCAGGTAGAGCTCATGGTTTAGCATGGGTATGACCTTAGAGGCACAATGGCCAAAAGTAGTACATCTGATCTGTTGTCTCATGGTTGGTTATTTGTGTGTGGTTGAGAGCAGAGCTAACCTCAGGCTAAGCAGAATATGTGGCAAGCGACCCGAAAAGCACCAAGACGATTTGTTTTGCAAAACATTTAACATTACTGTCTGGCTACTGTGGAAAGGAATCCTCCCAATGCAGAGCCATGCTAGACTGTGCCACCACATGCCACACTGTATATCATGCCAGTATGTTGACAGTCAGCAGCCCTTGTTGCTTGCAATAATTTAATATGTTTTGATATAAATCAAAATAGATTTTTTATTACTTGTGTAAATTCATCTTCAAATTATTATTTAACATAATATTGTCAGTGCAATATTTATATATATTAATATATTAATATATATCACTAAAATGAAGATGGTTAAAGTGGAGTGTGTTAGGTGTGAAAACAACAACCTCGTATTCTCAAGACTAGTTTGGCTATAATTAGTGTCAAATGTGAACTAATGTATTTTAATAAATAATTTATTTACAATGTGGGATGATAATTGGCAGGAATAGTATCCTTCTTCTTCGTATTATTATTATTATTATTATTATTATTATTATTATTATTATTATTATTATTATTATTAACATTTTTATTATATATTATTACATTGTATATATAAGCTTTTATACATTGACATTGGCCTATTATTAGAACTGGACATAAATTGAATGATTTTATGGTATAATCTGTCACACATCAACTATCACCCCCCAGATTACGGTATGCCAACTTGACCAAATAGTCGTGGTCATTTTCCATTACTGTGTCCTTTCATGTCAATTTTTTACACCATTTTTTCCAGACATCTCTAGTCTATGTTAACACTTATTACTTAATTGCAACAACCCATATAATTAACACAATTATAAAACAAATAAGGTGTCTGAGAATTTTCAAACAGCTATTAAAGATACAGTCTCCTCCCATCAGGTGCTGTATAAATAATCAGGCGACTGTAAAGATTTCAGTGGAAAATAATAATTTTTGTGCCCCAATATATTATCAAAATGAATGCATTCCTTGGAAGTTGGAAACGTGTCAGAACTGAAAATTACTCTGAATACTTGAGAGCTCTTGGTAAGGGTTGGTAAATTGTCACGAATGTTTTTAAATCTACAAATTACATGCAAAATTACATTTATACAAAATTGCTTGCTTTTACAGGTGTTGGAGATGAACAGATCAGTGTTGCCCAAGTAATTAAACCAATTTTGACCTTTTACCAAGATGGGGACTATATAGTGATTAAAACGGAGACCAGCATTCAGTCTGGGGAAGTCTGGTTCAGGTTGGGTGAAGAGTTCTTTGAGACAACCAAGGATGGCAAAGAATGTGAGGTATTTTTGTTTTCCAGTTTGGAAGTCTTAGATAATTATCTGGGAAATTTTGTGAATTTGTAGTAAATAAGTTATATTAACTTTCTTTTGTGTGAGTATTTTTCCAAGTTTTCTAGTGTTACAAACTGGACCTGAAACATCAATATAGTCAGCCAAAAATATGTAATAGATCAAAATGTAAGTTTTTCTCTTCGTTTGGGCAGTCACTGGTTAGACCACTGATAGAAAGGATGTAAGTTCAACTATCAAGTTGTGTCCTTTCTTACTTTCAAAGAAGCCAAAATCTGATAAATAGAAAAATAAATCAGTTCTGGTGGCAGATGAAGTCACATCAGAAATCAATAATTTGTAGATGGACATCCACAGCATCACAAACAGCAAGATGCTATGAAAAACAAGTCAATAGCCGTCAACAAGTGTCAATCAGGGTAGGATTAAGTACATAATCTCAATTAAGTTCATTTTAGTTCCAAGATGTAACACTAAAGTGCTACAGGTTCAAGAGGGATTAAAACTTATGTCTATGCAAGGAATTATACAGTGAAAATAATCAGCTTTTTAATCACACCATATGATAAACACAAGTCTAACTATTTTCTAGAATATTGTAACCCTGGAAGGAAGCAAGCTAGTACAGGTGCAGAAGTGGGATAAGAAACAAACCACATTGGTTCGTGAGGTCAATGGAAAAACCATGGTCATGGTAAGTATGTGTCAGATTCACATTCACATAGGATTTACATAGGCTGTTAAATAGCATGTAGTAAAATACTTGTTTTTGCATTTTGCAGACACTGACCTTCGGAAACAT
>JAOVVF010000034.1:9085253-9096176 GCA_028565595.1 Duopalatinus emarginatus | reverse complement strand
GTGCAAACACAGTAGGCAAATAGTTTATTTTCACTTCACTTTACATTATTATTATTATTATTATTATTATTATTATTGCCATTTCTGTAATTGGAATAAAATCCATAATTTGCAAGAAACCTTCCACTATGAATTATGTCTTTTGTTATCTTTTATATCTTTCTTTAATATTTTTTTTATTCTTTATTTCTATCTCTTATAGACTGTAAGACAAACAAGTTAATATATAAGAATAAATCTGTCTTTTTATTCAAAATGAGTTGCTACATGAAAACTGATAGTAATGACTACACTGCCCTCTAGTGGCTGAATGGATGCACACTCCTTCAGTCCTTCCAGTGAAACAGCCAGTCTGTTCCCAGACTGATCAGAAAGCACGTGATCCCTGTTTACTTCCGGTTGGGGTTTTCGACCTTGCTGTCAGCAGCAGCAGGATCAGAACTGAGTGGTAGTAAGTGAAGTCATGGGTCTGGTGGTGTTTTGTTGGGCTGCTCTGCTTTTCTACCAGCAGATTTGTGCTGCACCAGTGAATGAGGGCTTTAAAGAGAGACCCCTACTGGATACAAGTGAGTAATAATATTTCTGCTTCACTTACTGTGTGTCAGAGGGTTGTGTTATAGAACAGAAACAATGTAACCCTGGGTGTGTGTTTTATACCTTTTGTTTATTCTTAATGAGATAATGTAAATAATGATCAAAGTTACATAAATAAATCATGCAGTAAGTATAATAAAATGTATTTCCAGGTGGGAATCAAACAAAAACAAACAAACCTATAGAACCATTTGAACTTTTACATGTGTAATGATTTTTAACAATCTGCAGGATGTGCTGTTATAGGAAACTAATCAGTGATGCAGTAGTGTGATGTGGTGCCAAACACAGGTGGAGTTACTGTAATCACCCAAACTAAAGCAACAACAAGGTTCATATTTTTATATAGCAGTACTTTGTGAAGGATTAATGAACATTTAATGTCATGAAAACTCAATTTTCACCAGATTCTCTTGTGACTAGCACCTGGGAAGCACTATATACATCGAATACACCTCAATGTTCAAAATTTACCCTCTGCTGTTTACAAGTCAAGTCCACAGTACATATGTGGCCTGCAAATTTATTATTATTATGATTATTATTATTATTATTATTGGTTTTTTGTTGCTGCTGGTTTTTCTGTGAGCTACATTATAACATTAAAGTATCTTATCTTATTCTGTTTTGTGCCATGTTTTCCTAAAATCTGTCTATTGTTAAGCTTAGACACCAGTACACCGATATAAAGAACTTTTATTCTGTTTAAACTTCTGTCTATTGTGAAACACACAGTTACTTCCTGTTATCACTTAGATTACAGCAGTTACATAGTTTATTAGGTTTAGATTGTGTCGGTTGTTCTTCATGCACTTCCCTGTAAATATGACTTTACTATAGAAATTATGCTAGAACAAGCACATTAATATAAACCTAGTAAATAAATAAAGAGATTTGGACCTGTCAGATTTGAGAGTTTTACCACACAGGGGTGTTTTATTGGGTGAGGAATATACACAACCTCCCCTTAGGCACATACTTTAGATTATCTCTATTCTGTCAATAGTACCATTTCGTTTTCATTTTATTAAGGATACATAAAACATTCTAACACAAAATATCTTATTTTTTATTAAAGAACTTCTTTACTATTTCAAAAAAGTTCTGTTGTATTAAATTGTATCATATACAATGATAAGTTTTATTGTTTGCTACTGTTGGCACTTATGTTTCACTTTTCTAGATTCAAGATTCAAAGTTTTATTTGTCACATGCAGAGTCATACACGGTACAACATGCAGTGAAATGACATTTGACTGTCGTCCACAGAATATAAACTAGATAACGAAGTAAACAGTAATAGAAAGTTCAAGTAAAATTAAATATTCCTAAATTAAAATTGTAGAATATAAAATAAAAATAAAATATAAAATAAGATTAAAATATAAAATAAGTTTTAAAAAATATATACATATAGAATAAAATAGAGTAAATATATGTACACAAGTTAAAGTTCAGAGAGATATACACACTGTGTGTGCAAAAGCGCAGATTTGTGCGTGTGCGAGAGTGAGGTGGTGTGTAAAAATGTGCAAAAAAAAAAAAAAAAAGCAGTCTGGTTGTGTGTGAGAGTGAGGTAGTGTGGGAGCCCTTGTTGGAGAATTTGAGTGTGGTGGACTAGATTTAAGACAGACTATTAATCCTGGTTTAATGATCTTATGTCTGTCAATTAAATCAGTGTATTCAAACCCCCTTCACACCTAGAGACAGTTCAGTTTATATACCAGTTCACATTCCATACCTGTTTTATGGAAATGAGAGGAACTTGTGAACAGGGGAAACATGTGAAATTTCACACAGTAAATTAGGCTTAAGATCAAATTAAGAATAACTAAACATAAACATAAAAACATTTATTATATTATATTATGTTGTTTTCCAATTACAGGTAAATTCTGGCATATCTCGGACCTGCACATCGATCCTACCTACCATGTCACAGAAGATCGCACTAAAGTCTGTTACTCCTCTAAGGGTTTTCCAGCATCTGACCCGGGAATTTTTGGAGATTTTATGTGCGACTCTCCTTACAACCTGATTCTGTCTGCCTTCAGTTATATGAAAAGTGTGGACATTGGGCCTGAATTTATTATATGGACTGGGTAGGAGATTTAAATTTATCAGCTTATTTTCCCTATTGCATAGCAAAGAAAAAAGCAAATATTAGTCATATGATCACATTTTGTTTGAAGTTTCATTCTATTTCCTTTAATTTTCAGACTGTACAGCACTTAATTAATGTGTATATCGACCATTACTGTTGTCAACTAGTCATCCCTCCTCTACTCCTCCAGTGGAAAGAGATGATGAGATTTGTGTACATTATGGTGATCTGTAGCATGTTTATATAGGACTTTATCCTTGTTTGACTTGTTTCACCAGTATCACTATTAATGCTGCTATACCTGATACTGGTAGCCCTGGTGTCTTCATAAAGAGGCTGATGCAGCACTGCTCTAGTCCTTTAGCCTGTCTTGGTCTGTCAGCTTCTCACCTGTACACACTGCTTAAACAAATCATGTGACTACAATTATCAGCGGCATTTTCGGTCTTATAGATTGCAAATAGCTGGTGTCTGTGCAGTAGCTCAGGGCAACTTATTCCTATAGACACGTTGCGTTCTTGAACTTTTGCTCTCCCCACTACTACTATACCACATTTCAGATTAATATGACTTTGAATATCACTGGAACATGGGAAGTGATGGGGGGGAAAAGGGGAGAATCTTTTTTAATATTATTATTTTAGGCTTAACAGCTAAATCTGAATGCAGCCATGGCCTAGTGGTTAGGGAACCGGTCTCGTGATCTCCAAACAGGGTAAGACACGACTGAGGTGCCCTTGAGCAAGGCACCTAACTCCCCCAACTGCTCTCCGGGCGCTGTGGTTTGGGGCTGCCTCCCACTCTGGGCAATTGTGTACACTGCTCCCTAGTGTTCACTGGTGTGTGTGTGTGTGTGTGTGTGTGTGTGTGTGTGTGTGTGTGTGTGTTTAACTGCACGGATGGATTAAATACGGAGGTCACATTCCTCTGTGTGCAAACACGGTAGGCAAATAGTTTAAGTATGTTTGTTTCAAGAAGGAGTTTCTCTTTATTCTCTTTATGTGTCACAATGTGAAATTGTGAACAATTAAATAAATAATAAAGTGATAATAGGTATGTATATAGCATTAGCATAGTTAATAACTAACTGCATGACTAAACTTTTCAATCAAGACTCTCTTTTTTGTAGAGACAGCCCTCCACATGTTCCAGCAGATCAGCTCTCCACAGACACGGTGATAAATATGATCAGCAATATGACGCACACCATACAGCAGTTTTTCCCCCAGCTGCCGGTGTATCCGGCCCTGGGCAACCACGACTACTGGCCACAGGTATTACACCTCTTTCTTCTGTATCGGGCCAGTCCTTATTACTCCTGAGTTACTCTTAAGGTGGAATAAAGAAAGGTCAAGTTAAGGCCTACAGTTGTTATATTTTATTCATGTGTGTGTCATGATCCTGCGCACTCTTGTTTGGTCCTGGAGTGGTGGTTCAGGGGCAGTGGGAGTTAGCAGGTCGATTGTGGAATCTGTCACCCCCTATTTCCATTTGACTCAGTCACACTAGTGTCACATTCTGTCCCATTGTCCGTAGTTGTTTTTTGTCCCTAAATGGTTTATATAGGAGGTCATTGCCTATTGCCATTGTCTAATGGGTCATTATCAGTAGAACCTATCTTTGGGCCGCATAACTTTCAAAAAATGGCATAAAATTTTCAAAGTTTTGACAATTCACTGTGTGTATATATATATATGAGACTATAGACTAAACAAAATACATGCTTATCAAGCTTTCCTTATTATGAATTTCCTTATTATGAATTTTATACTTACTTCCATACTTTCCTTATTATGAATTTTACCATAAAATTAGTTTGTTTTCTCATTGTGTCGGCATGAGCCACGCTTTTCTGTCCTCAAACTGCCGTAACAGCAACCTAAATGACCCTTAGTTATGTATAAAGTTAATTATAATGTATTGCTTCCCTGTGAGGAAAAAAAATAAAACATTAAGATGGTGGACAAGGCCATGATGCTATGTGGTAAGATTAACATAGATATTACATTCAACTTGATATTACTTTACTGATGTGAAAGTGTACTGTGATGACAATTTTGTTAAATTTCCACCCCAATACTTAAAATCTTTGGTATCACGATTTGCTCACTTCATATGTCTGACTGTAGCGTAGCTTTCTAAACAGTGACAGTAATATATTCCATGACAAACATCTGAGGTCTCAGTATTCTGAATCGAACCCGGATCGTCTTTCTGCGAGGCGACAGCGCTACCCGCCACACCACCGTGCCAAATAGTTTCCCCGAGTGCAGCATATAAAGAACCCAGTTATTTCCTGTTCAAATCTAAGTTGTTTATTACACTTAATCCTCCAGTCTTTAAGGACTGTGTACTTACACACACTCACACACGAAAAAATCAGATAGATCATGGTACGTCGGTTTAGTATGCAATCTTTTATCTCAATTTTCTTTTTCAGGATCAACTTCCAGTGCAGGAAAATGACATTTACCGGGCTGTAGCCAGACTTTGGTCTCCATGGTTACAAGCAGAAGCCGTTAATACTCTTCGTAAAGGTAGAGTAGATCATGCTTTCACATCCAGCAGAAGTGTTTCTGTTCAGTATTATGTTTTCCTGAACTGACAGTTTTTTTTCACTTTCACATCTGGATACCTTCAGATTCTGAAAAGGGGCAAGATTTCATTCACTAATGTTATAGCGGTTTTGCCTTGGCACATCTCTCCACCAGCATGTTCAAACCATCACATGAATTGTGGAAATTATTACCACGCCTGTTTTTCGACATACATTTTGGTGGATTTTTCAGGACTGCCCTTGCCGAGCGGGCAGCATTAACATGTAATACATGTAATAATATATGTAAAGTATTCAGACACCTACAGGATGTCCTAATCTCAATCCATAGACGTTAATATGGACTTGGTCCCCCTTTGCAGCTATAACAGCTCTCACTCTTCTGTGAAAGCTTTCTATAAATTTTGGAGGAAAGCTCAGTTAGTTGCTGTTGTAACAATATACTGCGTGTGAGTGTGTGTGTGTGTGTGTGTGTGTTTATATATTTATCATTTCTATATATATCTTTCTCACACTAATAATCATTTCCCTAAGGCGGCTTTTACTCTCAGCTGATTAAACCTGGACTCCGGCTGGTGAGCCTGAACACAAACCTTTATTACAGTCCCAACAAAGTGACCATGAACATGTCTGACCCAGCCGGCCAGTTTCAGTGGCTGCAGGACACACTGGAGCATTCCAGACAGAACACAGAGAAGGTTGGTACAGTACATTTGTAACACCATTGGCTCCCATGTGAGAGACCTGGGGTCTGGGAAACCGGCCTGTGCTACACCGGTAACGGTCCTTGGGCAAGACTCCTGACACTACGTTGTCCCACCTGTAATAGCATTAACCTTGTATGTCGCTCTGGATAAGATAATGATTTGATCATTTGACAGGTCTATGTGATTGCACATGTCCCGATTGGTTACCTGCCCTATGCTAAAAACACCACAGCCATGAGAGAGGGTGACAACGAAAGGCTTGTTGCAATATTCCGCAACTACAGTGACGTAATTCAGGGACAATTTTACGGACACACTCATAGAGACAGCTTGATGGTTCTTCTGGATCATAAAGGTAACACATTTCTCCTAAAAGACGACTGACTACTCAATGTATTAAACAGATCATCCCATTATCACCCCATTATCAGGACCAGTCAAGCTACTGGTGACTGCTACAGGAGATAAAATGGACACTTTGATTACATTGTGCATATATCACAGTGCAGGATCATTTACAATTAGAGCAGTTTGCCTGTTCTCTAAATGACTGTCAGCTGTTACGAGTTCCCTTTTAAATCTGGTTCTTCTCACGGTTTCTTCCTCATTTCGTCTCAGGGTGTTGCCTCTGACTTGCTAAATCTACATCCACATTCCTGTAAATCAGCTTCAGGACTATCTTTACTGCACATTATAATTATAACAGAATTAGATTAAATATAGGTTAGTGATCATAAGGTTAGGGGTTCAAGCCTCAGAAGTGCCATGCTGCCACTGTTGGGATCCTTAAGCAAGGCCCTTAACCCTGTCTGCCACAAGGGGCGCTGTATCCTGGCTGACCCTGTTATATGTCCCTGACTTCTCAGCAAACTGGGATATGCGAAAATCAGTTTCAGTTTTTATATGTGACAAAAAGGCTTCTTTTTTTGTGGCATTGAAGCTTGGTTATATGATATGAGTTTCCCATTTCCTTACGCAGCCCTTTGCATTTTTACTGAACACTGCAAGATCCTTTGAGCTGCACTGATTGGGCAGTAGGGGTTAGACAAGGCAGTGCTGCATTGTACAATCTTCTTCACACTCACAGGTTTGGCCAGTTTCATAGCCCCATCTGGCCATGGCAGCATTTGATCTCCCTGTTCATGTTCTCAGGTGGCTGAGCGTTTTAGACTGGACCCACAGTGCTTCTGAGGAAGGGTTCAGAAAGGGGATCCCCATATCAGTAGGAGGAGAGTTATCCTTAAGAATTTTTGTCTATAGTTGGAGTCTAGTTTCCTTCTGTGATGCTAGTAGGGGCTGAACATGACAGAGAAAACTTCTCCAGGACTTTGTTAGGCTCCAGCTGTTAGGCCGTTGGCACACGTCCATAGAATGGGGAGGCGTTTATCACTGGTGGCCTTGGTCATCTCTGCTCGGCTGGTGACTTCGCGTCTCACATCAGCGGGTGCAATGCCAGCGAGGAGGTGCAGGTTGTTTGTTAGTGGGATAGTTACGGTTTTTTTTTTACTTGTCATGCTTTTCCAGTCTTCAACTGTCCATATTTTGTGAGTCTGTGCCCGCTGTGGCCTCAGATTGCTGTTCTGGTTGACAGAAGTGGAACTGGATGTAGTCTTCTGCTGTTGTAGCTCATCCACCATAAGGTTCAGTTTATGTGTGTTCTGAGATGTGTTTCTGTTCACCACAGATGTAAAGAGTGGTTGTATGAGTTAACGTGGCCTTCCTGCAGCTCAACCAGTTTAGCTGATGTCCTCTGATGTCTCCCACCAATAAGGTGTTTCCATCTATAGAATTCTAGGCACCTAGTTGAGTGAGGACGTGAATAAAAAAAATAAACTCCACTGATGCTCACAGTACAGATGTGAAGCTACTTTTTATTCCAGTTTGACAATTATTATTGGTTTTTTTTAGTTATTGAGGTTTAAATGAAATCTAAATTAAATCAACAATAATCAATCACCATAAAAACTCAGTAATAATTTTAAGAACTAAGTGGTTTGTAATTTCCATCATTGTAACTAAAAATTACCCATGAGTTGTCTGTCTATGTTGGTTTTCGAAAATCGTCAATTGTTTGTAGGGAAGCCTGTGAACTCCATCTTCGTGACGCCGGCTGTGACCCCATACAGAAGTTTTCTAGAGCAATATTCAAATAACCCTGGTGTCCGCACGTACCTGTATAACTCCCAGGACTATGGCCTACAGGTATGTTAAAGCCTTAAGTGCATAATGCTGTCATGTGTGAGACTGTTTCTCCAGAAATAATTTAACTGTTTGAATGTTAGTTAAGTAAATAGTCCAGAAAATTAAGTCTATGTCTACATCAGTGAGCAGCAAAGTTTCAGCTGTGACGAATCGACATGGTTGATACAGAAGAAGGTGAAGTACACTGATTGTCTTATTGTCTTTACACACAAGAATCTGACCTCTGCATCTGTCCTGTGAAACACACTAGTGAATTTACAAACACTAGGGGCTGCCCCAAGGGGGAAAAAAATGACAAATCCAGACGATTCCTTGGACCAGTCCTATTGCACCTCTGGTCCAATAAGCTATTCTGAAGAAAAATGAAGCTTGGAAACAGGCAGCAGAGATGGTTGTTGCCTCTGATATATGAATGTGTGTAACTAGTACAGTTGACTTGCTTTGCTGAACTGGCGACAAAGCTAGTATTGAAACCTATCCTGTAACAAACAACCAATTTTCCCATTACTTTCTGCAGTATTCAGTGTGTCTGTGAATAGCTCGCTTTAAAAGCTGTATTTAGCTACATATGTCTGGACAGTGGAGGCTTTCAAGCGGTAAAAGTAGTGAACTACATGCTCGGAGTTCTTGTATAAATACAGGGTTATGCACTATTACACTATGACCACTAGACAAAAGACCATTAGACATGCTTAAATAGAGGTCAGTTATGCACTACTTTTTTCCCCCCTTTTGCTCAAGCCAGTCTCCCCTTTTGTTTAAAGGATCTTTGGCAGTTCTACTTGAATCTCACCGAAGCAAATCAGGAACAAAAACCCAACTGGAAACTTGAATACATCATGACTAAAGCGTTTGGTATCAAGGACATTCGGCCGGAAAGCCTGCATGAACTTGCACTAAGGTTCACGGCACCAGATAGCAAAGATTTCCAGAAGTACTACACGTACTTCATGGTCAGTTACAATGACACTGTCACTTGTACAGGAGAGTGTAAAACAGTACAAGTTTGTTCTGTACACTTTTTGGATCAAGTGTCCTACTCGGAGTGTCTGAAAAAGGGCGCAGGTAGTGATTTTTAATGCAAAAAGTCTGATAGTTTTTTTTTTTAATTTACCAACAATAAAGGGAAGATTTTAGACTTCATGCCAATAAAAGGAATTATTTTTTTAGTTTACATTTTTTTCTTAAAATACAGAAAGCACAATTGTTACACTGTACGATTTTTTACTATTACTGGCTGCTAAAGGTGTGAACTAAACCATGTATGCCTGCATGTTTTTGTTCTGCAAGAGCAACACAGCCATTTAATCAAAGATTTCTCCTTTATGCATTTTTTTTTTTTTTTTTTTTTTTTAGAAATTGATTCCTGGGCATCCTTTTTTGTCATTGTTTGAGTTAAAGGGTTAGCATTGTCAAAAGGTATACAGCATATTTAAACTTGAATTAAATATTAAATATCATTTTCAATAAGCTGTCCATGGTTTTTAAAGGGAATTTAATTGTTTAAAAATTTAATTATTTTTATAAATTATATAAATATATTTAATTTTGATTAAATTAAATTATTTTTATATAATTTACAAAAATAATTTAATTTTTAATTTTATTTTTTATGGGCATTATCAAGACATGTGATTTTTTTTCTTTACTTTTTTAAAAATGTTTTAATAATGGAGATTTATTGTCCACTTACTGTGCAATAAAGAAATGACTGTTAAAAGCAGTTATATTGTTTTCTGTTGTTCTGTTTTGTTACGTCTGGAGTTCCTTAGCAGTCTTAGCAGTTTCACAAAGTTATATAATGCAACAGTAGCCCAAAAAACATCATGCAAAACGAACAAAGAATAAGTTATTAGATGGTTGAAAACTCTGTCCAAGATGAGACGGGGGAGCATTGTAAGTTATAAATTATATTTGTTAGGTATACAGCATGTGCAAAAAATACATAAATAATAAAATAACCTTTATAAATGAGATGTCAGAGATGTTACCTATCAGAGATATTTGTAGATGTACCAGGGCTCCCATGGAATGCCAGGTAAACAAACCCTATACCATTATGGATCCACCACCAGTTATTAAATTATCAGTTAAATTATTACTTTTATATTGTCTTTCTTTCTTTAACTACCGTATAGTAATGAGATGGGTTTTGTTGGGTAAAGTAGCTTGTCTGTGTATTGTAAAGATTGTGTTATATAATCACGTTTGTGGAAGAAGACCTTTCTACTTTGAGAACACAATACAGGAACCTATACATTGGGATGTTGGTGCTGTAGCTCTTTGTAACCTTAAACAAGTACCAGAGTGACACCTTGTGGTTAGAAAACAGGAATACAGGGCCAGTCTGATTGAATAGATGAGGCATGGATCATGTTTGACAAGCCAATAAAGCAAACCTATAGAATGATGTACAACTTTATAATGTTCTCCATGACCAGAGTGGAGGGAATGAATCAAGGCTGCTCTTATACCGTCTGGCTTGTGAGATAAGTTCTGTATCGGGTTCATGGCGTAATGCTCGGCGAAAGCAGTGGTTTTCACACATGAATTAGAGTCAGCTCACCTTTGAAGATTTGGTCCCTCCAGGCATCTGATTAATTCATTAAGTTGGCAGTGTTGTGGAGCTGGTACCACAAATCACTGCATGCACCAATAGACTGTTTCTAGTCCAAAGTCAGATTTGAAATGCTAAAAAGTGGTCAATAATATCATTTTAATATAGATTCTGAAATATGAGTAGCTAAATCTATGCTATG
>JAOVVF010000034.1:9060253-9080253 GCA_028565595.1 Duopalatinus emarginatus | reverse complement strand
GCCGCATTGCCTGGCCGCTTTCTGGCGGTATGATAGTGTAGCGTATGTAATATTAAAAGCGTCTTTTTTTAATAGTGATCGCTCATTTTTTCGGCATTTTATATGTGGGTGGATGTGGATGAACGAGGGGCTTTTTGTCTGAAGTCGGATGCTGATACAGATCCTTTAGACTACGTGTGCATTTTGGACCACGATCGATAAACAAAATGACCGGATGAGCGCAAATTTGTGCTGTTTTTCTTCTTTTCATCCTTTTTACCGGTGACTCTGATATTTGTGAGGATTAACCTACACGGTGTGTGGTGTGTGTTTGGTGGTGGTCTGTGTGTGGTGTGTGTGGGGGGGAGATCTCAGGACGGGGTTTAAAGTGGTGTTTTATTTAGGACGCAGCCACCAATTGTAAGATTTCACTTCGGTTTTTTCCCCTTGGTGTCGGTAAGTGTGCTGGCGCGATGACTCATTTACAGGCGGGTCTGTCCGCCGAGACCCTGGAGAAGGCCAAGGCGGAGCTGAAGGAGAACCCTGACACCTTGCACCAGGACATCCAGGAGGTGCGGGACATGATCATTACGCGCCCCGACATCGGCTTCTTGCGCACGGACGACGCCTTTATCCTGCGCTTCCTGCGCGCCCGCAAGTTCAACCACTTCGAGGCGTTCCGACTGCTCGCACAGTACTTCGAGTACCGACAGCAGAACCTGGACATGTTCAAGAACCTGAAGGCCACAGAGCCGGGCATCAAACAGGCTCTCAAGGACGGGTTCCCTGGGGTGCTGTCTAACCTGGACCGACACGGCAGGAAGATTCTCGTCCTGTTCGCTGCCAACTGGGACCAGAGCAGGTGATGCAGATTATTTCCACATTTGCTGGACAATCCAGCTGGTCTCACCAAAGCTACCAGTGCACCAGCTGAGCTGATTAAGCTGGTAGACCATCTTTACATTACAGACAATTTTATACATCATAGACAACTGTTATTATTTTTGCCAATATGTCAATAGGAAATTATCATAAATATTTATTAATTAATTTGCTAGCTGGTTAGGATAGTCTTGGTAAAGGCTTGACCATCTCGGCTTGTTCTTTGGCATATGGTAGCTAGTTGGGCCAAACTGCGCATTTACTCTTTGGTAAGATTGTCTTGGCCTTGCTACTAAACACGGTTGAATGTGATTGTCACATAATACTATATGCCTATATAGGTGTATAGGTTGGTGTGGTACATTGGTAACATCATTGGCTCCCATGTGAGAGCCCTGGGTTCAATTCCAGTTCTGGACAGCCACACTAATATGGGTCCTTGGGCAAGACCCCTAACACTACATTGGCCCACCTGTAATACCAGTAACCTTGTAAGTCATTCTAATTAATGTATATATGAGAGACAGAACCATGGAAAATGACTAGTTTTGTCCCTGCAATGACCCCCAACACAACAACCCTTTCTACAATGTTCTACATATGAACTTGTTTTTTCCCCCAAGAGTCCATTTTCATAGTTGGTCAAGCCAAAGTTCACCCCAAACTTATAATAGATAAACCATAATAGAACAAAAATGGTTAAAAACAAAAAACCTGGCTCACAATCTCTTGATAAAATAATGTTGATGGTTAGATTTTGTTTCATGTCATTTTTATCCAAATGGACTTGGAAGAAGATGAACACCCAAACCATAACCTCTATAACCTTTCATATAAAGTGAGATAAGTAAATGGCAACACGTCTGCAACTTCGACACTGTGTTAACTGTAACAGTCGCTTTAATCTGGAAACCATAATGGGACTAATGGTGTGGAAAGGCCTGAAGCATTTCAGCTGTCCTTCAGCACCACTGCACTGCTTTTCAGCACTGAGAATAAAGATTTGTTGTAGTAAGTAAAGTAAAATTACTTTAGGACTTAAATTGTTTTATTGAGTTTATCAGAAATGTTTATGTTAGCATTTTGATATCAACCTAGGACTAGGCAAGACGATAAAAATATAATTAGTATTATATACTAACAAGCGTTCTTGGGTTTGGGAAAGGCACTATATAGATTGAACTTATTATTATTATTATTATTATTATTATTATTATTATTATTATTATTATTACATATTTAAAAAATGATGGAAGGCGACATTCACAATATATCAATGTGTTTAGTTTATAATGTGGATACGTTGAAGAAAAATCATTCACTCTTTTGCTACGATGAATGTTCTTGTCAGTTGTTCTTCCTCAAGACATTTTTACAGTCATAAACATTTTTGGGTGGCACAGAGGCATGGTTAGTAGTGCTCTCAGCTCACAGCAACAAGCATCTGGGTTTAATTCCCTAACCGAGTTCCTTTCTGTATGGAGTTTGTATGTTCTTCTTGTGTCTGTTTGGGTTTCCTCAGAGAGATCTGGGTTTCTTCCTGCAGTCCAAAGACATACAGTCAGGCAAATTGGAGATCCTAAATTGCCCCTATGTTAGTGTGTGTCTGTGTGTTTGCCCTGTGATGTACTCTGCTTTAACAGGGAGGTTTCTACATCTGTAGTAAAAAGTTTCTAGTTCTAGTTCTCTGCATCTGATTCATCTTATAAAACTGTTAATAATTTGTGTATTACGCATAAAGAACACTGTACAGATATACAGGGCAGTGACTCTCATTAAATTGAGTTGGCCAGTAAGATTGCACAATATATCATTAATTATTATTTCAACATTGCTGATTGCAATGCTGGTATTGCAGAACCTTGCGGTACCCTGTACAAATAAGCGCTTTAGCAAACCACAGAAAGTGTGGTGTGAGCATCCTAGCCAGAGATTTAACTTTCATAGTTTTTTGTTTGATTTAAGAAAAAAAAAGTAAAAAAGAAACGCAAGCCAGTCTTTAGCCATGACTCATCACAGGTTTCAAAATACTGCCTATCTTTATCAGAAAGCCTTATCCAAAACAAAAAAAGGACAATGATAAAAGTCCTCATCAGTGTTTGCAATAAATGGACATAATTATCACATCCTAAAGTGTGGACTTGAATAAAGAAATAGAAATTAGTAGCAACTAGATGGGGAGAAATTTAATGAATCTTGGCTCATTAGAATCAGAAGTGCACACAGTGCCTCACTTGAGTCTAAAAGGCTTTTAATCCAAACTAGTCTTAACATTGGCTCTGAGAGCAGCCAAGTCTGAATTCCCTTTTAAAAAAAACAAGAGTCAAGTACAAAGAGGGTCAAGATAGGCCTCTATTAGGCTGATTAATTTGAGCATAGCTAAAAATGACGTCAGCCCCTTAAAATATATTTATTTTATTTTTTTTGCCAGATGAAATACAGTACTGTGCTGAATCCTGTCACATTGTAATGATGTATTGCTGAGCCTCAGGATGCTGGACATAGACAATGTGTTCTGGACAATGTAATTGAACAGTCTGGTGGAAATATCAAGAAAAGAAAAATGTGCTTTTCACCATTTTCGATAACGTTGTTTGCTTTTTCAATCTAATACCTGATCTATGTTCTCAGGTACACCTTTGTGGATATACTGCGAGCCATTTTGTTGTCACTGGAGGCCATGATTGAAGACCCAGAGCTCCAAGTTAATGGATTTGTGTTGATCATCGATTGGAGTAATTTCACATTTAAGCAAGCCTCTAAACTCACTCCAAGCATGCTGAGATTGGCCATCGAGGGTTTACAGGTAACATTACTTTTTTTTTTTTTACAGTAATTCAGCTATGAAAGACTTCTGCATGTGTTATAATTGGAACATATGGATATAGATATTGATTATTTACCTATAACAACATTATCTTGGGTGTTTTGTTCCTATTTACTAAGTACTAACCTTGTCATGAAATTAGGATTATTATGTTTGGAATTTCATATGTTTTCAAAGCTTTATTGTGGGATTATTTTGTCCCACCTGTTTCTGCAAAATAATGATAGAAAGTCTAGGACCTATGAAAAACTATCATGAAATCAAACAAATACAAAATGAGGCACCAGCGTTGTGATGTAATACAAAATAAGTTTTTATTATTATTATTATTATTATTATTATTATTATTATTATTATTATTATTATCAATTTATAAATTGACCTCATTATAAGGGTGGGTCACAGACTCCTCAAGCTTGCTACAATGAACACCAAACCTCCTGCACAACGCTCCACAATTCCGTTTGTATTCCAAGGTGTAGGATTTCTATGTTTCACAGCGCATCACATGGCATCCTACATAGCATGTGTTTGATATCCTTGAGATCTGGTGACTTATGTGGGAATGGCAGAACCCTAAACTGAGTTTCCCTCGGCATGATTGTTATCAGAATTAAAGCAGGATATGAAGAGGTTCAACTCGAAATGAGACAACTAGTGTATTTACTAGTTGGACATGTACCAGGGGTCCCATTGAATGTCAACTAAACAAACTCCGAAACTTTATGGAGCCACCACCAATCTGTACCTGTTCTTTTACAGTCTGTACCAGTTTTTCTGGTACGTCAATGTATATGAGATATTTAGTTATATATAATGTAGAACTTAATCATTCTAAATTGTTTTTCTCAAAATTTTGCTATTAATGTTGCAATAAAAAGAAAAACGATTTTATTTCTTCTAAGCCTGTATCAGTTTTGTTGGCTCGTCCAATTGTTTACCAACCCGCAAACCATTTGAATTGCATAATTCTAATCAGCCTTTGAATTGCATAGTAATGTTGTGTCTCAAGCAGGTGCTTGAGTCTGAGGAAGTCAGTCTGGTAAAGGGCATTAGCTATTCTCTCTGTGAAGTACACGAACACGAGTTGGCCGTATGTTCGGAGGCTTGGAAACACCGTCTGCATAGTAATTAGGGACTTTTGTGCCACTGTGATTATTTATTATAGCTGGGTAGAATTTTTGGCTTCTGACAAAATCTTACACCTGTTACAGTTGTTAATTTTACAAAGCAAAAGGTTTGTAATTTGTGCAGTTAGATTGTGTAGTGGTATTTTTTTTCTATTTTTTTTATTTTCTATATTTTTCTATGCTTAGTATTTTTTAAGTGGATGCCTAAATCATGCAGAGGACAGGCTAAATACCGTATATCAAATAAATGTTTTAATAAGCAAAACTACCTACATCTACACACAGTTTTAAAGAAAATATCAAAAAGTAAAGGTCTCACAATCAAGACAATATGAAGCTGAAGTGTGGTTAGTAAGTCTGAAAGTGCAAACACATTAAGAAACAACAGAAACAGGTCCTTATTTTAATTCAAGGTTCATACAGGCTACCTGGCTACAGTGTGCATCAGTGTGGAAGAAAATAAGGATGGATCGATGGATGGATGGATGGATGGATGGATGATTGAAAATAGAGAGATGGATGTTTACAAACCAAGGAAATAATTAATTAATAAATAATAACTCAATAAAAAAAAAACAGTTTTGTACATTGTAGAAATTAGTATAAGGCTGCTAAAAAGAAAGTAAAATTATTCAGAAGAAAATAGTAAAATAAGTATAATACTATAATAACATATTGTTCAGTTGTTTTCCGCTTCAGGATCCTGGAGTATTGAGATTGTTGGGTGTAATGTGGGAATATGCCCAGGGTGGGACACCAGTCAGTCACAGCGCAACATGTACAGTACACTTACAGTATAGTCATATAGAGAGCCTGAGAACCCAGAGGAAACCCACACGACCAATAAGAGAACATGTTAACCTGTGAGACTGCACTGTGCTGCACTGAATTTAATATACAGAAATAGATATTAGTCTGTGTCTAAAATAGGATGAGAAAATGTCACATTGCTCTTGCTTATTGAGTTTCCTACAAAATTTGTTATGAGGTCAGTCTATACAGAAACGTAAATCTGTACTAACCTTATAGCATCCGTTATACTGTATTTATATCTTAAAATTGTATAACATGGCAAATGGTTATCACCTGCCTACCAGTGTAGATTTTCTTGTTTCACACACACACACACACACACACACACACACACACACATAGACACAAAGTACTACATTGTTCTTTATGTTCCTAGCAATAAATTTTTAATGAAGGGAAAAAAATCCAATAAATGTTTAGTAGTAGACAAATATACAGGGTCAAAAGTCACAGCACACATGACCACCTTCCCAATGGAAAAAGTTGCCCTTGATCCAATATGGCGGCTTTCAAGCTGGCGGCCATTTTATGGACATGGCCTAAGTTAAAGATAAGATAAACCCTACTCACCCATTACTTGCTGGGGTATTCTGATATGTCACTTTCCCTTTTTTTTCTGAAATAAAACATATCCTGACTTTTGACTCACCCTGTTACCACTTTAACCTAAGGTTCATGGTGCATAGATATTCTTCTACTCAGCTAGAGCTTGCCATGCCGAGTTTTAGGTTTAATATGATTTATCATTTTAGTTGTACTGTATGAAGATGCCGTAGTATTTTCCTTTTTTATATATTTTTATAGAACTGACAATATATACTATACTTACATCACAAACTGTAGTATCTGCCTTTATGGGCTGCTGTGGCTCGAGCTTAGGGAACCAGTCTGTGAATAGAAGGTCGCCGGTTCGATCCCCTGTACCAGTAAGACATGACTGAAGTCCCCTTGAGCAAAGCACCTAACCCCCCAGCTGCTACCTGGGCATCATGGATAGAGTTTGCCTGCCGCTCTGGGCAAGTGTGTTCACTGCCCCTAGTGTGTGTTCAGTACTGTGTGTGTTTTACTGCATGGATGGGTTATTTACGGAAGTGAAATTCCTCTGGGTGCACAGTAGCACAGTAGGTTGATCACTTCGCTTTCACTTTTAGATGTTATGGGATTAGACCTAATATCAGTATGTGTATCATGGCACCTCTGGTTGATTTTACATAGATTTTTCACACGATCACATATTGTTCACATGGTCACATGCTTAATGTAGGTGATTATGTTTGTAATTGTTTTGCTGAGGTCTGATTTGCCATGCAGACAGCTTCAAGTGAAGCCTGTTGACTGAATTTTAATGTCGGCCCATGATGAGGCCGTTCCACATTCCAGCGCCTCTTCAGACAGATTAGCTGGTGAATAATTGATCGTTGCCATTAGCATCTTGCCTCCAGAATGCGTCATTCACAGAATGAGTGGGACAGTGCTTTTGTAGTCGATTGAAAGGAAAACAAAGGCGATGCATAGAAATGATGGGGACGTACTGCTGCGAGTGTCAGCTTCGGCTGTGTGTTATTAAATTTGTCATATTTCAAGTTTGGAATAAGTTCATGTGACACTTGTGTTTTTTTTTTGTTGTTTTTTTTTGTTTTTTTTAGTTTGAGTTGATTTGATGAAACTATTAAACAAATCCATATGTACCCCTCACAAGCACATTACATGATCAGCCTTAAGCAGCCATGTCATCTCTGCCATATGTCATGTTGGGTTCCTGCTGTGAAGAAATCCTGCATGTCTGTGCTCATATACATTTATAGGATTGACACGTTGAACATGAGAACGAAAAGACGTATGTACAGTACTTCCTGTTAGGTTTAGCGCCTCCATGTACTTCTATGATTGAAGTGATATTTAGCCTCAGGTACTCGTTTTCAACTTTATTTCCAAGAAAATATACAACACAAGCCGAGCTGGATTTTACCAATACATAAAAAACAAGGTTAAGTTTTTGTGCATAGTACTAGTAGTATCTACATTAATGGCATTTTTTAATGATTTATAATTTAATTTTTAGTAATAGCAGTACTGGGACAGGACAGACTACATGCTGTAGGGTACTTCAAAGTTTTTATTATATTTTAAAAATATTACAATATTTTACACTAACTTCCCATACCTATCTGTAAATCAGTCTCGATATCTTTCAATTATAATAATATATATATATAAAATGGGTGCAAAAATCACTATGTATTATGGCTGCACAACAATGATATTTAAAATCATTGCTGACAAATTTTTAGTAAGACTTATTTTCAATAAACAGAAAAATTGTTACAGGTTTTTAGTTTCCCCAAATTTCCTGAAAAACTCCCCAAAACTTCTCAAGTTCACCTTAAATTTTCTACAAGAAAGGTTTTAGATCTTTACATCTTTAAAGGCTTCCCAGTAGGGTAAACCTAAACACCCTGTCCATGTATATTTGTGTGAAGTGCCAGAAAAAAACAGTCTAATACTTGCTAGGTCCCCCACAGGGCATAGACTCCGCTAGATTGCGGAAATATTTTATAGCCAATGAACACCATGCGTCCTGCAGGTATGGACCACAATACTGTTGTATTCTGAGCTGTAGGATTTCTGTGTTCAACAGCAAGTTGCATGACATCTCAGATGTGTGCAATGACGTTGAGATTTGTGATCTGGTGGGAATGGCAAAATGTTTGCTCAAGATGATATTACAAAATTTCCCCCACTCACTTCTTCATTCATGTCTAGAAGTAAATGGACTAAATATAATCGTTCTCATTGCAAAATCTTTCAATTGCCGATGAAACTGCTTTGCTTTTTATGGCATGTTGAAGTATACGTGTTCGCGTCAGTGTTTTATGGCATAGTTGTTGTTTTTCTTTGAGTTGTTGTGTGATTGTGGTGACTTATTTTGGAGCTGAAGCACATATGCGATTTCACTCACAGGGCTCTTCCAGCAGCTCGCCTACGCCTGAATCTAACGCATGATCAATCATCCACCAACCACAGCTCTGCTCTGCACTGGGGCTTTCTGTGCTTTTTTTCCCAGTCTAAATTTACCTCAGAGAGAGCAGGGCTGTAGGAACTACGTAGGATATGTAAGGAAATCACATATTTTTTATGCGTGAAATAAATGCTGACATTTTAAAAGGATTTACAGTATGGAATGAAATTAGAAATTAGAATAGAATTTGAATAGAAAAGTATTTCAATTGGCTAAAAACGTCCCGATTCAAACAAAGATGGTGTTTAAAAAGGACCCTATAAAAAACAGCTGATGTATACAATGCACTGGCAAATGGGGCCCTAAAAGGAGCACATGCTTCAGGCGGAGAAAATGGCTGTTTTTAGCAAAAGCAATAAGCCGACGAATCCTCATCAGACAAATGGAAGGAAGAGAATGTGAGGCTGTCTCTCATGGAGCACCTCTTTTGTTCCCGTAGGCCTCTGTTGTTTCCTTCAGTGTTTCGGACTTGCCTTTTGTCTGTCTTAGTCCTGAGAAATAACCCACGCTTGGCAGCCAATCAGAGCTGACCGATCTTCTTCATCCCACCCCATGCCGAGTTTCCCTGGCAACCTGTCCTACCGCCATGCTATGCACCCTCCAGATGGGCTGCGTTCACGGAAAGAAACACACTCGTGTCACTTAGCCACCACAGATTGATATGGTCTGGTGTGTGTGTGTGTGTGTGTGTGTGTGTGTGTTTAAAGCATAACATAGGTCTTTCAGGAATATATTAGAATGTACCACAAGTGTACATAGGATGAAAATGTTTTTTTTTAGCATCTACTTGCAAAATGTTGACGCAATAAATATTTTCATCATTTAATATTATGATGGCCTGAGATTTGGCCCCATGTTGTGGAAGATAAAGTACATTTATAGTGTAGTTTTGAAGAATACGTAATGGACGAATAGCATCAAACCGAGCTTCACATTTTGATTACAGCTATTATCTTACATCCAAAGTCAGTATGATCTTTTGGATCAATTCAGATGGGCAGAGACCAGGCGATTCCAAAAATAACTCCTTTAGCCTCCTGCATTATGCTGATTGCTAATCTGTGCACCATTAAGAGATGAGAGCGGCAAAGAGCTTTGTTCAGAGTTAACGAAGAGCAAGTAGTGAAGCATTAATGTCAAAATTGCGCATCAATATTCAGATCTCGCCCTGATCAGGATAAAGCGGTTACTCAAAGAGATTGAGTGAGCATTCAGATCTTAATTATCTACTGACTTCTACTGACTTATCTACTTATACAAAGGACAGCTGGTACAAAAGTGCTAGCCGGACTCATCCCATCTGTCTTTAAAAGATAAAAAGACATCAGTATGAGCTTGTGTTCCGTCGTCCTTATTCGATTTTTTTTGTAAGAAGTCGATTATTATAGACGCAACCAAGTGCAACAGCACGACCAACGGTTATATTTAAAATGATGTGAACTGTAGAATGGGGATAATTTCTTTGTAGATTCACACAGCCTTCAATTAGTAACTGACAGTTTTCAGTAGGTCCAATAAATGGTTCAATAGGTCAATAAATGACCACAATAGTTTACCCTGAAATTAATATTTTGTGTAATTGTAAGTCGATCCTTATACAAAATACTCTGAAACGTCTTATGAACTTTAGATATTTAAATGACATTATACATAAATAATCACATGAAATGTCCTCAGACTTTCTGTAACACATTTGTTCTTGCTGTGAGTTAAAGAAAGAGATACTGGGAATCTTCATGGTTGCTCACAAACAAACAAAAAACAAAACAAAAATCAATCAATCAATCAACAAATAAACATAGCTTTCCTAGTTTTTCTACTACTACTACTACTACCACTTCTACTACTACTACTACAAGTAAAAATAATAATAATAATAATAATAATAATAATAATAATAATACAGCTACTACTTTTGTGTCATTGTGCTGTTTAAATAACCTAAATGTGGTACTGTTATATGACTACTATCCATTAATCTAATAAATACTAACTTGCTGAAATATTTTAAAATCCATGAACACATACATCCTGCTGTATTCCGAGGTGTAGGATTTTTGTAGTTCACAGCACTTTGCATAGCATCCCAGATGTGTTCGATAACTTTGGGGTCTTCTGCATCAATGCCTTTGGCAGCTGTTTAAACAGCCAGTTTTAACATGTCTGGTTGGTGTATATATTAAGGTCAAAATTCAGAATGTTTTATTTCAGAAACAAATTGAAAATGACTTCTGAATACCCCAGCAGATAATGGGTGAGACGGGCCTATCTCTAAGGCTATGGTTGCGTCCGAAATGGCATACTTTAATACTACCTACTAGCTTGGAGCGAGTACATACTGTTTAACCGCCAAAACTAGTATACACTTCTAGTTTGTGAGCGTATAGTATATACACCACCTTGGAGGCACTTGATCCACCATCTTACCAACAACCTTTGACCCAAGACGTCACACCTGGGTCACATGACCTAGTAGGACATCCGGGAACCTTTCTCATACTACCCGACTATTCAGACGCACTACATCGTGCCGCGTACTAGTTATGCATACTAGCTAGTATGCCATTTTGGACGCAGCCTCTGTCCGGAACATGACCACCATCTCGATCATGTGTCCTACGACTTCTGACCCTGTATATTCGTCTACTACTAAACTTTTAGTGAATTTTTTCCTTTGTATCCTATTAATCCTATTAATCGAATGGATTTATTTTAATTATTTATTGGCTTTATTATACTCTGTTACAACATTAGATTTTTCTGCTCTAGACACAATGGAGACAGAGTCTAGATGCAACAAAATTAACAAAATTTTTACACCTATCATTTGAACGTAAAGATTCCAGTTTTCGAGACTCGTGAAATAACAACGGTGTGGTCTATAATCTATTCATCATTTATATTTATTTCAACGGTTTATTGTAAACCTACAGATGTCTGTAGTGACCCCATTTCCCAATAGAAATCCTACTGAGGAACTTTAGCATCAGTTAAGTTCATAACATTTTCTTGCAGAGCTTTGTGCAATGGCTAAGGGGTATGTACAATCGGGGTCAGCAGTCATTTTCTCACAGCCAACACAGAAGAGAGAGTAAAGATGCCAGAAGACATTACGGGAACTGAATTTGTCGAGATGCAGCAGTTTACATGAATTAAGGCTGTTCCAGGGATGACATGAGAAGGTTCGTGGCCCATCTGGATGTTCGTTCTGCCACCACGCAGCAGAAAGCTTCTAGTTTATCTGCTCAGCTGAAGAAATGGCGCACAACATAACTGGGACTAAGAGGCTGGAGGTAGAGTAATTATTTGCCTGGCTGGGAAATGGAGCTGCTCAATTCAGGTTGTGTTTGTCTTTTGTTTTTCTGTGCAGCAGAGTCAAACCGTTTATCTTAACGGGCCGAATCTGCCAAGCGCACCTTAAACACCTGCAGTGCTTTGGTATTTTCATGACCTACTGCTGGTGTTGGTGTCCTGTCTGCTTTGGATAAAATGCGAAATCTACGGTGCGAAACCTCTATTATGTTATCAGGGTTTTGAGTTCAGGTTACTTTCAGTCTGAAGCGTTGCATCTTCTCTCTGCATCTTATGTACTTCCTCCAACTCGGTGACTGAATTTCTGCTCTGTGTTGAGTTTTTGCATGTTGTCTCCATTTCTCCAAGTTTTACATTAGGGCTGCATCCGAAATGACATACTCGAATACTACCTACTAGCTTGGAGCGAGTACATACTATTTAACCGCTAAACTAGTATACACTTCTACTATGGGAGCATGTAGTATGCACATCATGCACGCATGTAGAAATACACTATCCAGGGTATGGTCCTGGACCACACCCTGTGTTTCAGGGATAACCCCCAGATCCAACACCATTCTGCGCAGGATAAAGTTGTTACTGTAGATGAATAAGTGGATTATATCTCCATGTACATGTGGTCATTATCATTCTCTACATACTAGACAATAGATGCATTTTACAGCACACGCAAAAAGTCAGCAGTAAACAGATGGTAGAGAAAGTATATTGGGTGGATATAAAATCTAGATGCCTAGGTACATATATTATACATGTACATACTGTAATGTAGAAGTTAGAACATGTTGTATGCTAAAGGAGAGGGTTAATTTAATAAAACCGCTGATATTTATCATCTGTAGCAATGCACCACAAATGAAGGTGCTAAAATAGATGGAGATGCTGCATTGCTGCATTGTGTTCATGCCAAAATGTTCATCACTAATGATGGAAACAATACTGCAAATGTCCAGACTTTAGGCCTGCCATATAAAAAGCAAAGCAGAGTAGATTATTGTTTCTTGGCTTTAATTCTTGGCTTTGAGCACTTTGTATCCATCATCATTCCATCAAATGAATCTTATTCAATGAAGTTTGTGGATGTTGCCCTCTAGCCTCATACTCCGTTATGTGGTTGTTGCTATTATTAAAAAGGGGTCGGTTCTTTATTTAATGCCTCACAGGAATTCCACTAAGCAAAAAAGGGAGCATTTTACTGTTGAAATTGTACTCATGAGACAAAACACACTGTATTTCAGAGCAGGGACTCCAGTATCCAGTGGAAGCTAGTGTCCACCATAAGATCCCAAGTCTCACTATTATTAATCATTATTTCCATTTATCTCTAATTGTCACAATTAAAATTTATTTAATTGTGTGTGTTAATTGTGTGTTCTTGTATCCACATCAATTATGTGTGCTATTTAATTCTTGAATCTGATTGGTCAAAAGACTACAAGGCAAAAAGTATTTTAATTAACATGAGGAAAAACTTACAATTAGAAGCGGCCTGACAAAAAGAAAGGAGTCTCCAGTTCCAGAAATAGTCTTGGCATGAAATGAAAAGGTGCATTAGGTTTTTTTTTCTCATTAACTTCATGAGAAATAAACGGCAAAAAAAGAGGTGATGAAGCAACGACAGTTTATAGATGCTATAATACATATAAGTGGTAACAAGAACTGATTGTTTCTTGGATGTTTCGTAGCACTGAATATAGCTATAATAAAACACTATAATAAAAGACTAATAAAAGACTTCAGATATGCTGTTACTTTGGTTAAGAACATTTGCTAAATGCTTTTAATGTAAATATAAATATATTTTAACCATGATCAAGTTCACTGTGCTTTGTGTCCAGCTTCATCAGACATTCCCCCGTGTTTTTATCGCTCCACAACAGAAAAAAAAAAATGTCTGTGTGTGCTTAATTCTAAGCCATCATACCTTTTAATTTTGTTTTCTATACAGTAACATATGACATGTTTAACAGGTTTATTTCCAGGTTTAACAACTCCAGAGGTTGATATGAACTCATTTCCCTTTTATTTCCTCTTGTGTATTTTAGTGGCAGTGAGCAGTCATTTCTCTTAGGAACCTGATACGATGTGATGTATTTCAGCATTATTTATTTTTTAAATCCACTCTCACTTCTGGGTTTGTGAAGAGAAATTGCAGGGCTGGAAAAGTGTGTGTGTGTGTGTGTGTGTGTGTAGTGTAGTGTATTGGTTAATGCTTTGTGGCCTCCTCTAGCATTCTGTCCAGAGTTTAGGTTCTCTCTCTTGTGTGGAATTTGGTGCCAAACAGATTTTCAGTGAGCCTCCAGCCATCAAATCCTAATCCGCACATCTGTTCTCCACCAACACCACCACCTCACTCACAGTGCTCATGAAGCTCATATCACAAGTACCTTAATACAAACAGCTTGGCTCTGTGAAAGCTGAGTGGCACAAAGAGATAAAAAACCTTTTCTTTAATTCTGAAAAGTTACGATAGGAGTTTTAAAATAATTGTAAAATAAAAACAGGAATAAAAATTCAAGCAGCTGTGATAACTAGTGTGTCCACATGCACAGTAATAATACGACTACATTAGAAGTTACAAGATTATTCATGTGGTCATACTTTCAATATCTCAGATTAGATTAAAGATGTTATTGGATTTCAGGAAATCTGATAAAGATCTGGCTTTAGGTCCAGTAATCAGGTTATTCAGTGAATGTTAAATATAGAACAGCTGTCATGGAGGCAAAAAGCTCTGAGACTCATAATAATTTATAATTGACTTTATAAATTATTATAATATAATATATTACAATTATAATAGACTTATAATTGAGACTTAATACGTGCCAATGTGCAACAGACCAAAGCAACAGGTGCAAACATGTTCAACAAAATGGTAGAAATTTACATTTTTAATACAGGTCTCCGGAAATCCTAGATGGAACTTGTAATTATATTCATTTGTTAATTATTAGTTTCCTACTGGATATTTTAACAAGTAGATTCATGTTATAATTCTGTTCCTTGGGCAAAAGTAAAATTTTATGCCGAAGTTAAAAACGGTTCACAATCACATACTGCCCCAAGTGTTTTTAGTAAAAGAATACTATAAAAGAAATGCATGCTTTATTTTAAACATGGCAAAACTTGTATGTTAAAACTTGTAATATTTATATTTGACACAAATATATATTTTTGCTGTTGTATTATATTCATACTTTGAAACTGTGTAATTGAAACTCCTGCTATTTACTCATAGCAGGAGGACATGTCCTCTTTTCTTAGCTTCAAAATTCCATTTTTTTAAATCCCATAGACAGCTCCCTGGTCTTCATGTTGGTTTATCTTTTTTTAACAACAACAACAATGCAATCAGCTCAACTCCAGGGATTAAATCAGGAGTAGACATTAATAAGTATTAATTGTTTAAACACTCTGTCTTACACAGGTGTTTCTGTGTCCTCTCAGCTGTGTTCCAATATTTTTGATTACCTAAAAATGTAGGTGCACATGTTCTTTCATTTCTTTAACACATTTGGATGTAAATATCAGGAAATAGAAGCCGATTTGTCATTTCAAGTAAATGTTCATGTCATGGACAAAAACAATCAAATTGGCCTTTCTATTCCAATACTTTTGAAGGACATGGTACATTTGCAATTTGGAACATTTTATATTGTATGATGTATGTAAGACACAAGAATTTTCTAACCAGCCTCTATATCTAGATGTTAAAAAGACAAAAATGTAGATTGCCTGTTTTACCCAGAAACCACAAATCCACTTCTGCCCTAAAATCATACCTGTCCTGGACAACTTATTGACCAAGCCCTGACCATGCGGACTACTATTTAGAATTGTTGAATAATCATACAGAAAGCTTCACCAAACAAGTGAGTCTATTTATTTATTTGGTAAAAACTGTATTTAGTAAGTTAAATGACATGGAGCTTTTACTGTACAAGGAAACAATAAAAAACAGTTTATCGTTAACCTGTGATCTGCCTCAAAGCTACAGCTGTTGTCAAAGCTGCTGAAAATTAATTTACACGTTTGTACAAATCAGCTTTGAGAATTCAGCAGCACTGTCTTATAAATATGGATATATTTAGATATATAATGTGAATTACTGTCCTGATTCGTATCAGCAAGAACCTAGTGTTTAAAATAGGGTGATGAGAGCTCAGTGGTTAAGATATTGGACTAATGATAAGACCAGAATGTGAGTTGAACTTGAACTCCCAGCCCTGCCAAACAGCCACTACTGGGCTTTTAAGCAAGGCTCTAAAACACCAGCTGCCCTTTCGTATAAGTCAGGATTCAAAAAGTCTGGATAAGTGGGTGTTAAATGTTAAAAAAAGAGCTCACAGGCAAACTATAATTCATAAGTATTTATGAGTCAAGTGTTGTACATAGGGTTTTAACTCTCCATTGGATAGTGACAATGAAAAATTCATCATTTCTTTATTGTGCTCCTAACAGGACAGCTTCCCAGCCAGGTTTGGAGGCATCCATTTTGTCAACCAGCCATGGTACATTCACGCCCTGTACACGGTCATCCGACCCTTCCTAAAGGACAAAACAAGAAAAAGGGTGAGTGAAAGGGTGAGTGAAAAGGAGGAGGGGGTATAATGAAAAATGAAAAGCTAATCAGATTAGCACCCAAATTAATGGAATAGATTAAATGTTGGTTTTCCTGATGTGTTGATGTGATCCAGATCTTCATGCATGGGAATAATCTGAACAGTCTACACCAGCTGATCGTGCCGGAGATTCTGCCCTCCGAATTGGGTGGCATGATGCCACCCTATGACATGGGTACGTGGGCCAGGACTCTGCTTGATCATGCCTATGATGAGGAAACTGACTACTGCCCCGAGTCCTATACGCTTTCTGTCAAAGACCTGGAGAAAGATCTGTCCCCGAAAAGCATGAAACGGTCAGTGTGTTTATCTGTTAACACCTTAACACTCATCAACACGGTCATTGTTTCCTAAAGTCAGTTTAATTATTTATCCCAAAGCATTACATCCAGTAATTACAGTTATGGTTTAGGGAACCAGTCTTGTGACCGTAAGGTCCCAGTTTTGATCCCGGCACAGGGCAAGACATGACAGAAGTGCCCTTAAGCAAGGCACCTAATCCCCCCAACTGCTCCCCAAGAGCCGTGATTTGGGGCTGAATTCTGAATGATTCTGAATTGATTAATTTTCTATAATAACTGTCAGGTCAGTAACATCATTGGCTCCTATGTGAGAGACCTGAGTTTGATTTCTAGTCCGGGCAGCCAGTTTGTCCTACACCAATAAGGGTCCTTGGGCAAGAAAACTATATCGGCCTAGCTGTAATACCAGTAACACCAGTAAGTCGCTCTGGATAAGAGTGTCTGTAAAATCCCATGAATATAAATATAAATCAGCCCCCCTGTTGATGATCAGCAGCATAGTTAAAGTGAGGATGGTGAAACTTAGTAACGATCAGGATTAGTGCATCACTGATGCATTATGGGAGCTGTAAAGCAGTGGTTTAATAAAATATGCACTCCAACTTTAGATGGTGTCCAGGCTATCATTACCAAGAACCACGCCAGCCTGGACTACAGTTAAAAAAAACAAGACAGTGTAAGAGACAGTGTATATCACAGTGCTACTAACAGTAGTCATGATGCAATCAGATTATTTGTTATGTTGCACCAGCAGAGTTACAGTGAGTCAGACGGAGATGAGATCACTGTGTGTGTGTGTGTGTGTGCATGTGTGTGTGTGTGTGTGTGTTATATGGTGAGGATATGCGAGGGTTACTCACACAGAATTATGACAAAAACAGCATTTTGTGTCGGTTTAAATAAAACGTATTTGTTCTCAATTAAGGAATTACACTAATTAAATGGCTCATTTGATAGCAAAATGAAGAAACACGTCATTTATTTGCTTCGCAGTGTTCGTTCTTGTGAGTCATCCGGACGATGCCTTAAGGGCACGTCACCGATGCGCTGTGCTGTTACAGCTCTGTTTCCATTCTTGTTCTCTGTAATCCTGTGGTCATACTGTATATGTTTGTCTTCTTAATGTGTCGTCCTGCTAGATTAGGTCACATTTACAAGTCGAGAAGTTCCGCTTCGTTGTCTTTACCGATTGCCTTCAGGGCTTTTTCGAGTTACTGGCCCATGAAAAGAGCTTCAGACAAAAAGACGCTGTCATGTGCCTCCTTCAGTGAGTGATACACTGCTGCTTCAAGCTGCTCTCTGGAGCATGAATACATGCGATGAAGCTTTCCCTTTAGCATCGATCTGACTTCTGCCTTCACTGCCGCTCTGTGAGCTTGATCTGCCTGAAATACAAGGCTACAGCCGGAGGCTCAGAAAGCCAGCAGCTTGTGTCCATCCTTAACAGTACAAGACAGTACAAGTTTACATCTTATTTTTTTTTTTTGGTGCCGCTCGCACAGATTTGTTTATGATGGATGTAGTGTTATTTTTTTGCCTTTCCAGCTAATAAGCACTTGTATTACAGAAATTTGCTTTCTTTTGATAAATGTGAAGAAACACATTCACAGTTCACATAGTAAAATAGTAGCTCCAGGGTCCTCTTCTTGGCTGACAGAAGTGTAACCTGATGTAATCTGCTCTCATAGGCCCACATACTTCACTTTTTGGTGTGAGTTCTGGGATGCTTTTCTGCTCAGCACGGTTGTAAAGTGTGTTTTATTTTTGTTTTTTTGTTTTTTTTAGCTAGTTGGGACTATTGAACATTAATTCCATTAAGTTGTGACATTTTGTATATGATAGAAACGTATTTAGCTAGCTAGGATTTATAAATATATAGGCAGACTGACTGTGTTTAATACACCAATAGATAAAGTGGCTTCTTATCAGAACTCGAGACCAAAAACTAAAATCTACACTAACTTCTATGCTTTTCAAGCATATAACCTTATTTTAAATTAAATATTTTATTTCAAAATGGTATAATTATTTTAACATCAAATTATTTTAAATTACAATGATGTTTTGGACATTGTATCACATTGTTTTAAATATTCCCATATTTTAAGAAATTATATAAATGAAGTATTTGAAGTATACTAGAAATTGGAACCCTAAAACCTTTTGCTTTAAAATACTTTACTTTGTTTATCATCATTTTTAAGTAGCCAGTATCACCCATTTAAATGCATCTTTTTTGGTGTCCTGCCCCAGATTTGTGCATGATGAATGTTAGTGTTCTGTCTGAAAAGCTGCTTATGCCATCTACTTTAGAGGAATAAATCCAAAGTAGGGCAGTGTTTTGGCCAGTGTGACATTATATAAAATGACCTTTCCCAGTTCAATCTGCAGTAAGTGCATTCACTGTGAAAGTGCACACTGTAATGCGACTTGTAAAGTATTCAGTCAGTGTAAGATACATTTATTTATTTCATTCATTCACTGGACACACGTCGATATGTCTAATACCTGGAGGTTTACTTAAATATGTTCAAGTTTGGTCCAAGTTTCGACTCCTAACACTTAAACTGATACTCTGTTTATGGCATTTTAAATGTTTAACTTTTACATAATTATTTACATAATAACACAATAATCTACTGTATTCATAAAAACCTTCCCATTAGCAAAAGTGGATCATTTCAATAAACCTAAAGAGTTCATTTCACTAAAGCTGGTAAACATGTGTGGTAAGTGGAAAGAACCGATCTATTGGCCAAGAAATTAGATATATTTTTGTAAAAAAATAAAAAAATAAAAATAAAAATAAATAAATTGTATATAATAACATGGTATTAAGTCACAACATACTATCTGGAAATACAATTATTAAGTGAAAACAATGACATTATCAATGGTGGACGAAGTACCCAAATCATGTAGTTGAGTAAAGATCGAGTACAGATACCCAAGGTAAAATATGACTCCCTCTGTTTAGATTTTCACTCGAGTAAAAGTACAAAAGTATTTATTACCTTCAAAAGTATCAAAGGTAAAAGTATTCTGATTTACTATGGCTCTAATGTCCTATTATCATTTTTGTAACAAGACTCTTTATTAATTGACTCA
>JAOVVF010000034.1:8982179-9005546 GCA_028565595.1 Duopalatinus emarginatus | reverse complement strand
TCACCTCAAGGTTATTACAATAAATCAAACACACAGTTTCATTTCACATTTACCAATACAGTATTTTGAGCCTGTGAAAAGAATCGAGGATCTTTGCAAAGCAAAGCAGGCTCAGGTCTCACATTAACATCACATACCTGCAATCTTATGTAGAATATGCAGATGATATGCCTATTATTATTATAGTAATAATAACAATAATAAAGCATAATTCCAGTTATAAAGTGTGGACCTAAAAAAATAGTCTATCTATCTATCTATCTATCTATCTATGCAAGGTGGTGTAATGGAGGTGGGGCCGGTAAGGGGGGGTATCGTTGCCAGGAGGAAGGGCTGCCCCAACTGCAATAAACCAGCCTTGGGGGCCCCAGCTTGCAAAAGGTTGAGAACCCCTTTACTAAAGCATCTACACAAATTACTACATCAAAGCCATCAATTAATATTTAATTATAAAATTTATATAAATTATATTTTATTTATTCTTAATAAAAAATATTTCTATAGAGAGCTTGAGGTACAGACTGCTTTCATTTAGCATGTCAGAGTCTTAATAAATGTATTATTCATAGTAGTAGTAGTTGTGTTGGTGGTGGTATTTTACAATATTTGGTCTGTTTTTATAAATATGGTTATATTTTAAAAAAATCTCTGCAAATCTTTGCAATAAAGTCTGAGGTTACAGTCTAGCCTTATTTCTCTTCCTTACATCTAACACACTTCCAGACCCCCGTGCTTTAGATGCTCCACTAAAAGAGTTGATATATTGCCAGGCCTTGAAACCAGACACTTCATATTTCAAATCAAGGTCGGGAAGCGATATAAACACACTGCTGTGCATGATGCACGTACACACCGGACATTGAGATGGAATTAAAAAATATGAACTGAAAGCAACAGGTTCATATGCAGGAGTTTTATTTCCTTCTTGAGTAAATTTAAGGAAATACTCTGTGTGTGTCTGGGTGTGTAAGCTCCCCAGATTAAACAGGGCACTAGAACTGGCACCGTAGGCACTGGAGTGCTCTTAAAGGGACAGAGCAATTCATGGGTTCTGACAAGTTGCCTTTTCTGAGCTAAAACACAGTCCAAAATGTCTGAGCTCCAGTGCTATCAACTGTCTTCTGAAGCTGTTTGAGGAAATGAATATGCAGTTGAAATCGATTTCAATACCCTGGTCAGATTTGGATTTCTTTATTTATTTTTGGTTTGATGTTGTAGACCTTAGAGCTGTCCCTGTGTCTGTGTCTCTGTGTGTGTGTTAGGGTGGGTTAAGGGGTGTATTTGAGGTGAGGGATGGTGTGAAGTGGCGGGTTCTGGAGATGGGGTGGGGTATTTTGGGGGGGGTCTGTAAATTCGGCGTGCATGGGTGTGTTTAGCAGGTGGTATTTCATTGGGGTGGGTTGAGGATGTGACCATCACCACCATTTTGCTGTTATATTTAAGTAATAATACACGAGAGAGAGTGCTATATCGTGAGATATTGGCACTGGTGTGCTGCGGTCGTAGGTCGTAGGCCAAAGATCAGTACACCAGTGCCAATATCTCACGATATGGCAAGACCCTCGAGTGTATTATTGCAATTATACCACAGTTCCATTATCAATGTTCATTGATAGATTTCAGGATAAAGTAAAACGGAAAAATACGATCGGTTTGTTTATGAACATTCCACGAGGTAAAATAGTTTGGACGACCCGCTGCTAAATCATCTAGCGTTAAACACATAGGCGTCACCGCCGTACAATCTGAAGTGGACGTGTCCCCTTTACATTTCATAATTATTCGTTTGGACCCTCCATTTTACCATCAAATATTAGTTCCCCCAGCGCTGTTTCTGCTGCTTCGTGATAGAAACCATTCCACTTGATCGATAAGAGAAAACACAGACCACTGAAAGTCCACTCCGGGTTGCTCACCGCATGTCAGTGAAGTGAATCTTCATTATCTACATAGACAGTAAAAGTGCAGACTGCTCTACACTGGAGGAGGAAATATTAGGAGTAAGCCTGGCCTTATTTAACTTCATGGCTGCAGTGTTTAGCTTGTAAATGCTGGTGCCGTTAATAGGGTTACGTGTGTATATATGTGGCGGAGTGATATTTGGAGCACTTTGGTCCCAGTGCTGTTATCGTGCAATAACGGCACTCGGAACGCCTCTCAGCCAATCAGATTGGAGGGCTGGAACTAACTGTGGTATAATTATTATTCTTCTCTTGTACTCAGTTCTGAAAACAATGTTAGTCCTAATGCATTTTCCTGTTGTAGAAAAAAAGGCTCAAAGGCTCCATTTGAATCATGGGCCTAATTTTTTAATAGATGGATTATGTTCATAAAATAACTATGTACTGGGGTAAGTTGTGAAATGTATTTTACAGTTAATAGGATCAATGGCACAATATACACTTCTTAACACTTATTTGCTAGACATTCTTCTTACGATGAATTGAATGTTATCTTATTGGACTTGGAGGTGCATATATAAGTCAATATAATATGAAATATAAGTCTGACATATTCAAAACTACACTATATGAGTGTCACTGCTTTAGCAGGACCACAAACCAGCCAGGACTCCGTTTCCCAGAATCCTCAGAAGCCACCTCTGGACACAAGATGGCCGCCCCCATGCCTGACTATTCAGTTTCTATCAGTTCTCAGTTCCCTGATTTTTATTTGCCCCCCCCCCCTTCCCCCCCATTTTATGTTACTAATTACAGTGCAAATTGCTTTCACCTGTTTTGAGTTACCTACGCCTCAGTTCAGCTATTTAAACTCTGCCCTTTTCTGTTTTCGATTTCCACTGTGTTTTGATGCCAAGTCGTTTGTTCTACCTGGATTAAGACCTTGCTTTAGATTTTGTGACCTTGAACTTGCCTTCGCCTCAGATAACCAGTTTGCCGATCACCTGACTTTGTGTCTGTTCTTTAACTCTTCTTTTGGACTGTCTTGTGGATTCTGTTGGAAGTACCTGCAATTGTGGCTGAACTCATCTGGGTAAGTGTCTGTACACACCATTGTATCAGTTAGTAACTTGGTAAAATCTACAGGACATACAGGTGACAAGTTAAAAGAGAAAAATAATCGTGCGCTGTTCTGTTATTTGTTTTCCTGGCTTGGTTTGTGTTTACTAAGCCAAAGTACGTGACGCTACAGTTCGTCTAACCAACCACCTTTAATCTATGGTGAACTGCTTCTATCCTGCCTGTCGTGTCTTCCAGGGTCACCCACTGAAACCAAAGTAATTATTATACTATGGCTTTCACACGTGCCACGCTCAAAATCTAATTGAACACCTTTCTGGAACATCTTTTTGGAAGAATGATGTTCATCACTTTAGTACATCCCAATTTAGTTTTGGAAATTGTTTAGAAATTGAAAAGCCTTTCCAGAAAGGTGGAGGTAGTTATAACAGCACATGGGGACTTCAAATCCGAGTAAATACTTATAGCTGCTGTGTGCGATATATAATATAAAATAATACAATGTATATTATAATGGTATGGTCTAGATTAGTTTAATTAGAGTAAACTGTATAGATATTCACAAATAAATGGTAGTTGACATTTGTCTTAACAGGAGCTCAGACATTGCCCCAATATATTAACAGCTAGTTAGAACAACCTGTTTGGACTTTGGATAGAAAGTATAATGACGTAATGATGTATAATTTATTCATGTTCAGTTCATATTGTACACTAGTGTAAAATGTCATTATGCATATCACTATTATTCTGCTTCCAGTCAGAAATATTTGTCCTTTAGTGTCTGTAGATGCATTTAGTACTGAATACTTATAATTATTCTTCTCACTCAGGAGAAAGCAGTGGACTGTGAATGTCTATGGGTCGTGTACAGTGTATATTGACCCAGTATTTACTAGTATTCAGTGTATTCAGTGTACAATTACAACAAATGATTTGTTGATTTTTGGGGAGATATTGGGTGTCTGTAACCTATAGAAATTAGGAACTAGCCTTGGGACCAGAAGATCCCAGGTTCAAGCCCTGCAAACTACAACACTCAAGTGCTCTTGATAAGCAAGGCATCTTACCCCCAAATGCTACCTGGGTGCTGTGGATAAGGGGCTGACCACTGCCCTGGGCATGTGTACTTACTGCCTCCTAGTGTTCACTAGTGTGTATGTGTTTCACTGCATGGATGTGTCAAATGCAGAGCACAATTCCACTTCATTGTTCAGAAAAGTAACTCACTTTTACACAAATACTTCTATATTATATTTCTTACTGCCGTCAATTAGAACAAACCTAATGATATGTTGCAGTTTTAGTATCTAGTATCTTTACTATTATTATTGATGTACATGAAATTCGTTTGTCCCTTCATTTTCACAGCTCAGTGTGAACATTTTGACAAGATTAGAAAGAGTATAATAAAATAGTAGAAATATAATTAGAGAAGTATGTATTTAAGTCAAATTTACTTAATTTTATTGTTAGAATAATAGAAATATAATTAAAGAAGTGTGTAGTCAAGTAAAATTGACATAACTTTATTGTTAGAATAATAGAAATATAGAAGTATGTAGTCAAGTAAGATGTCCTTGGAAGTGTATTTGTCCCCTTTAGTGCTGTAACTAATCTATCATTAGCTAGTTTTCTTACTGAAGTTAGCTGCTGGATTATACATAATATATTATACATAATAATCTAACATCTAATCATTATTGATTGTTTTTTTTAGCTAGCTTGCTAGTACATTTACTTAAAGTATAATATAATCTAAGGTTAGCTATTTTGCTACTGAATTTAGCTCACCCATAATTTTTATAGCTGTGGTATTACTGGTACTGAGATTAGTCAAAAATAACTTTGTATGCAAGTGAAAATGGTGGTGGACTCTGGGATTTCTAAACTGTGATCAGATGGCCATACTTAAATGTATCATTAATGGTGTCATTGCAGCCTATATGACCTTCTCGTTGTCAGTGTAGTTGTCCTCAGTAGTGCTGTAGAGCTAAGTGGCGTGGAGATAAAGGTGTCCTCTCTGGTTTTAACCTCTTTTTTGCATATTGTTTAATGTGCATTTTGCTGAAGAGTGCAAATAGAAAGAGACACTACAAAAGCGACTGAGAGAAATGCATAATCTTTTTTTTTTTTTTTTTTTTGCTCAATTTTATTTTGCGTTTTCCAGACTCATAACAAACGTTGTGCACAGCATAAGGTTTGACACTTGCAGGTACAGAGCCTCATCCTTCTGTCTCAAATGTCCTCTCTGATGAGAAAAGCTGGAAAAACAGTGTCCCATTGCTTATTAATAATTTCATCACCTCTGATACAACCGTAGTGTCAACATGTCACTGCGGTGTGCCGTGTGTCCGTGTGATAGTGATGTGGCTGCTAAAAATAAGATTTACTTGTGGTGATTTAGATATTCTGTCATAATGTTAATATTCCCTTCTTTTAATATTAGATTATTAGATTAAGTGCAAAACTAAAGACGCATGCTGGGATCTTAAGTGATCCGCTACATTTGGGATAAAGGAAACGTTTCAATTTCATTTCTGCCTAAGCAATTCCTTTAACTGTGTCTGTCATGTGACCTCTGCCAGCCCTGTTAAACCACAGCCAGATTTAGCCAGAGGCCACACAGAAGGCGAAGTCTGATCTGATTTCAGCATGTCGGCTATCTGATGGTTCCTCCCAGAGTGTGTTCTTCTGGGCCTGCTGTTTGGATATGATAGCAGAGTTTCCTAATCTCTGTGTGAATGTCATTTCTCTAGACATGTGACATTTCCCCCAGCAGTAAAACACAGTGACCACCAGTGCAACCGATTCATAGTAAAGCTGATTAATAACCCAAGGCTAGTCGAATCAAACTTCTGCCAGTGGTTTTAAAGAGTTACGCTTGCATCAGTGGTGTTAACTCTGTTATTGTGGAATGGGGTGCGTTTCTATATAAAATATACCTTCTTCTTCCTCCTCTTCGGGCGCTACCAAATTAGTCATAAAGGTCAAGATCGAATTCATCCAGTTGCCGGATTCGTCCATGGCTTCGTGCACTGCCTGGGCAGGTTCTCTGCTCATGTGCTGAATGCCTCCTGAGTGCATCGTGTAACAGTGTGACATCAGAGATGCTTAAAATAATGTACTACAAGTACAGTAAGCTCCAAAAGCATGTTTGTCTAGAGTCCGTCGCTAATAATATATCGGATTTGTAGACCGATCCCATTTGTACCTGGGTGAAAATAAAATGTATGCATTTGTTTTTAAAAATAAAAGCTTGTATTTGTAGCAAACTAGCTCTTCGTAATACCACAGATTACCAAGCTACGTAGTCAGCTAGCTAGTAGCAAGCAAAATAGTCTACCACTTTAGATCATTTAGTTACACAATACTTAAACACAAGGTCATGGAATGTTAGCTATGTTGCTACAGATTTTAGCCAGGACTACATACTACTACATGATTACACATTATAGCAATTAGCTAAAGATTAAATAGATTAGTAATAACCCTGTGCTACACTTTACTCTGTTTGGTCATATGAATCAGGTTAAAAATAATATAAATGCTAATGCATGTTACTGAATTTGGCTACTGAAACAGATGCAATCTAATGCTAGCTACCTTGCTAGTGAATGTCCTTACTGGACGATACATAGGAATCTACGTTTGGCCATCTTGCTGCTATCTTTAACTGCTGAATTCTACTGAATTGGTAGTGTATTTAGCTTGCTAGCAACGCTGATTATAATTACACATAGCCTTAAATTTAACTTCTAACTTCTGCTACGACATTGCAGAGAATAGTAATTTGTCTGGTCCTTACTAGCTTGCTAGTAAATTTAGCTACTAGGTTTTATTTCTAAATACATGAATTGGCCTAATGCTTTTTGTGTGCATTTAATAATAAATTAAATTAACCATAATATTAAGATTCTAACTTCAGTAGTGACAAGACCATTTCAGTCAAGCTGAAAGAGTGTGTGGTGATTTGATAATGCTTATGAGGGAAATTTGCTGTATTGTACCTTAAGACTATATATATATTTAAACCCAGGTACACAGATTCTGTTAATTGAAACAAATGAGCTCTTTAAGAGAGACTTGAATGAAATTATGACACAAGTTATTTTGTGATGATTGAACAGGTCCATGGACTCCATCTCTTGGATCCTACTGTACTCGAGAATGCAAAGGCAACATAATTCATACATCAATCCTCACAACATGTGTCCAATCCTACAGCATATCTCAGCAACACACAAGCAAAATATAAACCAAGAATCGTATCAGATATTCTTTGTGTTCATACACAACAAATAACAAGATCAACTTCTAATTAACAAACCAAGTACTATACTGAAAAACAAGAGACCACAGAAAGAGAAACAAGGGCATAATGTTGGTTTAATCATATATAATGATGGATGGATGTTGTGTGCTTTTGGTTTCCTCCTTTTTGTCTTTGTCCGTCCATGGTCACGTCAAGTCTCCACGGTTGATTAGTTCATTAAAGACTCTCTGTCTGCGGTGTTTAGTTAAAGAGATATGAAAACACATCCAATCCAACTGTAACGATAAATTATACAACTATGTGACAAAAACAAGTCATCATGCAGAGACGACAACGCATGCAACAGAATCCAGAACTCATTTTACACATCGTGTTAGTGATGATTTCCAATACAGACGGTATGCCTTTTATAAAGTACGACATATTAAAGTCATAACCTAGTGTATTGGATTTCATACCATGTCTTCTCTTTCAAACAAACATTGGCATCTGTGAGTTCGTGCGTGCAGAAGATAGCGGATAGCAATTTGCCAATAGCGAGCGTGTTACGCTGACACGTGAGCCACATTAGCAGCATTTCAGAAAGACGGATTGGCTGACTTTACATGCACATGTTAGCCTAGTTGATGTAGACGGGGAAGAGTTGGCTAGTTATTGGGAGTTGGCAAAGATTAAATGAAGTGGAGAACAACAGCGTCTGTATTTTCTCCGGTTCGGACTAGTCAGTTGTGCTGTACTGTATACTGCATATCATATGTTCTGGTTATAATTATTTGACCAGATACTAATCTGTTGAGAGATGTGTAAATCACTTCCTTTCTTTTTTTTTTTTTTTTAAATGTGCTGGTAGCTTTTAGATTGAAGTCCTTTTTTTTAATTTGTTGATTAAATGTGAGCAATTTTAACTGGTATGTCTTTAAACAAATTGGAAATATCTGTGACACCTGTTTAAAAAAGGAGTTATACATGCTTCAAGGATACTAGCAGTTCCAAAACTATGTATTAGGATAAACTATTAGATATCTTAGTACTGTTACACACACACACGCACGCTTTTAACCTGTATTATATGTTGTGGTCATTTCACCATGTACTCATCTGTCTATGCTATTTACAACGTGTTATTTATCCTATCCATCAGAGGAAAGTGACCACCAGATGGTGATGATTCATACTTAGCCCAGCAGTGATTCAGGTGTTTTAAGCCACACTAATGCTCTTGCACCTGATGCCACTGCTACACACACTACAATAACAGTGTAAAGGCCCAGCTGAGAATGATCCATTACTACCATCTAGATAATAAGGGCTTAGTGGTGATCCTGATTCCACTGACGGACAGGTAGCAGTGGGGCTGATAAATAAACTGGCAGCTGGGACCCTGATTTAGTGTAGGTTTTAAATGTAGAAAAACGTGAGAACATGCACCAAAATAAGGAAAGGACTTATACTAACAGTGACGCTAGATAATTGTTGTTTGTTTTTTTTAAGCAGAAGAGTTGATTGGTTTTTTTTTCCCCCTAAAATATGCAAAATGATGGGTGGAGTCAACAAATATATGTATTTACCGTCCAGTGTGTGAATTACTTTGGGACTGGTAATAGGGCAGTGGTATGTATGAGTGTTGGCCTTCTTATCAAAAGATTGAGTTCAAATCCCACCAACAAGCTGCCATGACTGGGCCCTTGGACAAGGCCCTCACCCATTTGGTGTTATAGAAAAAAGATAATTGATAGCAATTAGTTTTAAGGATGTCCGATGCCAAAAAGTAGTAGTGGTGTACCGGTATTAAAAAAAGAGAGAGATAAAGTCGCTCTGGGTAAGGTGTTCTGTCAAATGCTGTAAATGTTTCGCCATTTAATTTACACCAAACCAAATTAATTTAGATAGGTTCAATTTTATTCTTATTATTTAAGTACAAAGTGCAAATAGAAGAATTGTGCAATTACAGACATGTATTTCAATCAGTCAGGAGATTATTTGTTAAAGGTTTTTTGTTTGTTTTTCTAGTATATTACTGAAATAGTATACGGAATGGGGGGGGGGGGGGTCTGTTCTGCCAATTTGCCATGCCAATGCACTGATGCATAAAAAGGTTAATTGTGTGCCAGTTTATGGGCAAGATTTTATAGATTATTATAATGTTGTTTTTTTAGTAATTGTAAATAAATAATAAATAATTGTAATACACATTTCTAATTAGCTTTTATAACTGTCAATTTCTCAATACTATTTTTGTGGTAAAATGTATATAAATCAGTGTTTGTTTGTTTTTGCTTTTTTTTTTCCTTTCCAGCCCAGATGCAGAGTTGGAGTCAACAAATAACTCCGTAAAACTCGATCATAATTTTGTGTGTAATTGGTGTACGTAAAGTTGCGTAATTCATAAAGTTATTTGCAAACTGCTAGGAATAACTGTTATTGTGAACTGTTATTAGAACATTTATTATTAACTATTATTAACAGCATCGTCTCAGAACATCTCGCACTTCTGATAAGATGATGTTGATGGTTTTCATCGACTCCACCCTATTGCATTTACAGTATATTTTATGTAAAGTTTGTGATGAATTGCAGCATTATTTTAAGTGTATAGCTAAACATCCCTGCTGTCATTTCAATGCTAATTCACAGTTATTTCGGTCAATTTTGAATATACGTCAATATCACAGTGTTGTTTCAGTGTCTGACGGGCTAAATTCAATTGCATGTTTAAACATTAGTTCAACATTAAAATAACAACTGACTTTATTTCAACCACATTGTCACGTTGAAGGTCAGTCAGGTGCCAGCTGGGGTTGTTTCATATTTCTCTCGTTCAGGAGTCTCTTACAGTTCTAAACTCATCAGTTCTCAGAAACAAATCAAACATGCACAAGCAAACATTTTTTTACATTTTTGTTAAAATTTCTGCACAAAACTCGTTATTTTTTTCAAAACAATCCACAAGATGCCGTCTTCCTCCATGCACTATTTATCCCATTACACACACATACGTGACTGCATGTTGTTTGGTATTTTAGTAAAGCAGGGCATCCCAATTTCTGCAGTCTCTCATCAAAAGCTGTTAATACTCTGTTAATTTGGATAAAAATAACCAATTCAACTTACTTTTTTGCCCAAACCGTAGTATGACATGCCTCAATCTATTTATTAAATTAAGATATTAGTTAGTAAAAGTACGGAGTCAATTAGTTAGTTATGGCTCAGTCTATATAACTAATTGGTATGCTTATAGAGATTTACTGGTTAGTTTGTTATTAATCTATTAAAGCGTAAATGTGTAAGATGGCTTGCCTCTAAGGCCGCCTGCCTCCTTGAAGGCTTTCCTGGCACGCACCGCCTGAGGTCCTGTTCAGACAAGACAGAAAGCATAGGAGTGGCACAGCAGCACGTACACCATCACACAGCTGCACACAGCATGCAGAGTGTAACGGCCAAAACGTGAATCAGCATTAATGGGGTGACCGTGCATAAAAGGGATGCACTGATGAATGCAGTGGACACAGCAAAGACACTACAGCGATCATGTGAAAGAGAGAGATGGTTATAAATGCAGTGTGGTGTTTGTATGTGTGTGTATGAGTGAGTTCATTATTTCGAGAGTACGTTTTGCTTGACTGAAATGTATCCAATTACGTCAACGGATTTTAGGCAGCCGTGTGCTTGTTGTTAAGGAAGCAACAAAAAAAGACACGAGCCCTCGAGCGACGCGTCTAACACCATCCTGCTTGATAGGTGCCATGAATAAGGTCGCCCACTGCTCAGGGCATGTGTGCTTACTGCCCCCTGGTGTTTGAGTTCACTAGCATGTGTATGTTTTACTTGACGGATGAGTTAAATGCAGAGGTGCGGTTCCTCCGTTTGTAAGCACACTTTTTAACGAGGAACGCATCACATTCACTTTCTTTGATGTTTCTTCTTTAATAAACATCAAAGTTTATTATTATGCACAGGTCTTTATTAATAATGGTGTTTTGTGACCTCAGGCCATTTTTAGTTTTTTTTTTTTTTTTTTTTTTAAAGGCGTGCTCGATTAACAAATGTACTGTACCTTTAGTCACATTAGGTAAACTTTACCGCGGACCCGCAAGGTAATTTAATCTGTGTATTGGTCTGTATTATGTTTTACGCTCAGTGGGTTGCATTATGATTGCAACAGACAATTAAATCAAATAATTCCACCTCTCACTGGTTTCCCTTTCATTCTGCAACATGTTCCAACAGACAATTAACAGTAATGACTCCAGCACACGACGCTTTCCTGAACAAACCTTTTGTTCGTGTTCTCGTATCTGTGGAGCTCGATTGATGTTTCACTTCTATAAACTCGCTCCCAGAATCAGAATTTGGCGCATCATTGTGATATTTTTTATTTTTTCTCACTGAGCAGTAATGCTAATGGGGTGCTGATGAATTCACTGACATTTGTTTGATTAACTTCTTAACCTACTTCATGAAAACCCATTATTGTTCCCGGAGCTGTCGCGGCCCGGCGCCAGTCATTTCTCCCTGTCTGAGGCCGGTGGTGTCAAGGCCTCGGCTGCTGATGCTCCGGTAAACAACAGATGTCAATCTGGAGCGAGAGGAGGAGAAGACAGAGAGCTGGAGAACCGGGGTGGTGACGTGAACTCTTTAGACTGAGGAATGAGACTGAAGATGTGCATAAATTCTGGAGATGTGTAAAGAGGGAATTAATTTGGCTAAGGATGACAGGCTGCTCTTAAACTGTGTCACCTGGCAACACGTGCATAATGAGACACTACCGTGTTTTTTTTATTTTTTATTTTTTGTCAAAGTCTACAGTTGAGATGATTTTTGGTTAATATTAAATAGCAAACGTGCCATGACGGCCTTAATTCTACACCTATCAGACGTCACTTGGGTTTGATCTCAGATGGCATGTGAATTGGCTGTTCATTATTTGTACCGTGTAACGTTTCTGAAATGTTTCTTTTCTTTCTATTTCTGATAATGTGCCCTTTATTCAAATGTCACTGGGAAATTGAAACGCATTTCATTAGCAGCGGGGGTTAAAGTGGAATTTGGACGGTGCTACAACTCTGACAGTCATCGTGAAAGAGACAGAAGCGTTCGGATTAAATCTCACTGGGGCACTTCGGCAAATAATTTGGTGCATGTCGAGTGGGATAACATGGATATTACATGTTGCATTGACTTGCTTATTTCAATTAATTTCCTGGCACTTTTTGTACATCTAGCGTCAGATATGTTTTCGCTATATCAGATTCGACTGTCGACTGCCTCCCGTGCATAACTATGGATTAAGCTACATGGCGTGTATATCCACTAATCCACAAGTGCTAACCAAAGTGTTAGCTGGCTAGCAAGACAGGTGTTCAAGCGGCATATGAAAAGCGGCTCGTGTGTTTGGTGATTTGTTGAGTTCTGATTGGATTTTGACCTTTGATCAGAAGGTCGTGAGTTTAAATCCCAGCACCACCAAGCCGACACTGTTAGGCCTTTCAACAAGACCCTTAACCTTTAACTGCTTGGTTGGTCAAATAAGATAAATATAAGTTGCTCTGGATCAGGGCATCTACCACATGCTGGAAATGTAATTTAAAATTAACTACAACTTCAGAACAAAGCAGCACTGTTCACGTTCTTTCCCTCTGCTTTAGCTACTGGTGCTAATAAGTACAGTGATCGCGAGTTTAAACCCATTTTTGTTTAGCTTTCAGTAGTGAAGTATTTTACGAAGCTGTGTTGTCTTATTTATTTATTTGCCCGTTTCGATTATTGGATTTCGACCTTGGCTTCAACATTGGATTTGCCTGTTTTATGTTTTTGATCCCTGCCTCACATTTTGTACCGTTGCTTGCCGTTCGCCTGACCCTTTCATGTTTATTGACCGTGTCTCTGATCTTTTATGTTTTTGGACTTGTGCTGCTAATCTGTGATTAAACACATGCACTTGTGCCCACACCATCTCTGCGAGTTTCTGTGCCAGAGTGCCTCACAGACAAAAATTGAAAAAGGACATGTGTGAGTGTGGAGGTGGGGCTGTGGGATCCCATTACTTACTGATTTTTTTGAGTATCGTGATGAAATCAGCTGGAAGGAACGCCTGGCTACAGCACAAGCACAAAATGAACCTGCTTGACATTAATCTGCCAATCAGATTTATTTAGGCTACTTATTAATCAAAGGTGCAAGGACGCCGTTCCCGCATCTTCCAGCCAATTCTAACCCTTGATTAGCAAGCTTTCTTTGCCAGTTTATAAAGTCTAACAGAGACCTGCTGCAATTTCACTTTATTTTTTCATTTAGATGACCTTGATGTAATTAAATCTATATTCCATTTAGAGTTAAGGTTTTAAAGAACTTGTTTGCCCTTGAAATCTTTTTTGTTTAGTCCCAATGCAGTGCCGTAATGAGTAATAAAAATCACGTACGAATAAAAAGAATGGCACGTTCTTGACTCCTAAAAACACCACCATCAATTCATGAAAACAAATGGACTTATTCATTTGTTAATGAGTGGATTGAAGGTAAGGAATAATTCAATTCAATTTAGTTTTATTTGTATAGTGCTTTCAACAATAAAACATGAGTGGACATGATGTTGCAGGAAAATAAATAACTACATTGTGGTATTATGTGTCAAAAATAAAACACAGTTACAGTATGTCCTCCATTAACATTAAAAATATGTCCATTTTAAATAATAAACTATATGGACAAATGTATTTGGGATGTCTGCACATTGCATTAGTTGATAATGTAACAATTTTATGTTTTGATGTTATGATTTTTTTTTTTATATGTTTATAATATGGAAATTAAATAATAAGTCTAGTTTTTGAGTTTGTTGTAAATTCACTTTAACCTATTAAAAATATACACAAACTCATAACTCCTGCCTCTTGCTTGTTAACCTATTAATGTATCTTGCCTTGCTTATGCTTTATCTATTGTTCCGTATATACGTATACTTGGCAGATCATCTCTAGCCACAGAGTAAAGCCTGTGAAAAAGGAAAGCCTGTTAGATAGACCAAAGCCTATGATTCTCACCTTGGTTTACAGATTATAAGTGTGTTTCTCCTGAGATGACCACTTAGGCTTTTCGATCAGTGCTCACTACTGCACTGAGGGGTAAAATGATTTCTCCTGGCAAGAACTAGAGTATCTGCAGCCTCCAAGACTGCATTAACATCCAGCAAATTAAGCTTATTTAGCATTCTCAAGACAATAAATGTATAACAAATGCTACTCGGTAGCAATTGAACTATAATCTACAGCACTGTTTGGAGTATAATTACGAATATGAGACCTGGATCCACTGTAAACCGTAGAGTTGTACAATGAAATCGTAATTGAAATTTGGAAGATTGACACAAGGCTTTGAAGGATTTAAAGGAGGAGCAAAATCATACCGATAGCAAAATCCATGCAGGCTTGACGGATCTCGTAATTTGGAAACGAATTGCGGGGATTCAGTATATTTGAAGGATCTGAGTGCTCTTTGTTTTTGAGTTGGAGCTTGGAGCGTGACTTCTGTTTTGTATAAGGCATATTTAAACATATAATCATTTTCCTAGTTTCTTGGTGACATTTTATTGTTTTTAAAATGAGAAGCAAATAAGTGTTCGTGTCAAAGGTTACACCAAAGTGTCAGTACTTCTGCTATACCACGAACCAGCCAGGACTCAGATTCCCAGAATGCCTGGCAGCTACACAAGATGGCCACACCCAGTAATTCGCAAGCCCTTCACTTTCTGCCCTTGTTTTTATGTTCTTGATTACATCCCATGTTTCTGTTTACCAGGTTGTTTACCGAGCTTATGTTTTTGACCTCGGTTCCTGTCTTTGCCTGTTTGTTGATCTCCTGTCTGTTTTACTCTGATTTGGGGATTGGACTCAGTCTGCCTGGTTAACACATTTGCGCCTTTGCGTTGTCTGTACGCTCAAATACAGACAGTATAACCCTGACAGTCCTTAAGTGTAACTTTTGTGTCAGTTATAAATCTGTTCTAATTTACTGACGGTACACAGAACCTCTCCTTTTTGTTGTTTGGTTTCCTTGTTTAAGCTTTTGTAGCGTAAATGTCGAACCAAATGACCAGAGCGTGTTTTCTTCAGAATAAGTACTGTTCAATATGATGTCAAGTTCAGTATGATGTCAAGTGACATCAAATTCTAGGATCTTTCTATGACACCATTTGTAAATTGGTTTAAGCAGTAAAAAAAAAAAATTGTTTACACTTCAGGAATGTTTGCTTTTATACTGAACCGAAATCGGTTGTTTAAACCATATTGTGTATTTGACCGTATTGCTAATATGTAACAGTGCGACTGTGTTAGTTATCAATACTGTAAGCATGTACGCAGTAGAGTGTCGAACTGTCATAACTGGGAATGTGCTTGCAAGATGACGTCGTAGAACAGGAGAAGAAGAAAGAGAGCCGGGACATTTGTGTGACACTATGCCTTTTTTTATTGAGCTGAAAATTGCAAATTCTATGTCAATACCAGCTGTGTTTCACATCATGCCATCATGCTCAGGTCTAAAAACAGGGCCGATTGTCAGATGACATTACGAGCAGGTATATTTGCTTATAAAATGACTTTATTCTAAATATTGAACAGGCAACGTAATATATGTGCATTGAAAGCATGTCTGTCTTTTGTATCGCATTTGCTCCAGATTTTTTGCATCGCGGAGCTCCGAGAACTCATTTTTCACACAGTAAGTGGTATATGAATAGCTTGTTAATTATTGAGAACCATAATAAACAGTTAGAGATTTGGAAATGATGACTGGGATGCGGCACTTTGAGGCATGGTGTCACGCTGAATAAGAATTATTAAAGTAGAAAGGAAGAGCAGGGGAAGGCATCTTTAATGAAAAGGTGAGGCGACTATCGGTTAATGTGCATCTTCAAATCCACCACAGCGTGAAATGATGGTGACAGTTGCTTTGGGTCTGCATGCGTGCACACACACACACAAACACACATATATATATATACACACACACACAAAGTCAAATACACACAGAAATAATACAACACACATACACACTCAGGCAAATATCACTTCACTGCAGGCAGAGAGTCTTTACCAGGTGGCAAACAGGGGTCGTCACAGTATAATGTATGGGCTTTTTATTGGATGGCAACAGGATGACACATGGGGATGGACAGGGTGAAAAAAGGAGGAAATTTATTAGAAATGAATGCGTGAAAGTGACTCTTTGGGAGTGTCCCTGTAGCACAATTTGGGCTACTGGGACTTAATGAATTGTGGGTTAGTCCCAAATTGATCAATGGATCTGAATATTAGAAAAGGTCTCCACATGTGAAATATTTAAAAAAAATTCTAAGACCATTTTTTTTTTTTTTTTTTTAAATGAGATGACACATGAGTGAAATATGAGAACAAAATCAATCTGAGCTATGAAAATTTTCACAAAATCCACCTTCAGCCATTTTCAAATGACTCATAATTGTCATCTATGGACATCAATGACCGGAAATCAAGGATATAAACTAATGACACATTATGAAACTGTACATAATGTCCATTGATCTAGCTATCAATCATAAAAAAAATAATATCCATCAATAATTATAAAAGTTGCCCTAATATAACTACAATCACAGGTGATCAGGTAATTCAATTGAGTGCTTCATAAAAAAAATAATAATAAAAAAAAACCTAAATGAGGGATATGTTTAGACAGGACATGCCCTGACCTCTGATTACTGTCGACTAAAAGTGAACATGGCCACCGCTGATAGTTGCAGGCTAGTGCACCACTCTGTCTTTATCACTGTCAGTGCTATCAGGACCAATAAAGCTTTCTCCTGACTCCCTGGGCCCATGTGCGGTGGCATTCTAGATAAACTCCTAGCTAGCAAACAACTATCAGGCTTTATCACATTCCCTACTCCATCAGAATTCTTATCCAAGCCTCACATTACCGGTGCTCCATAAGCAGTTTTACCCCAAGCATGAACCTAATGATGCTAATGCCTGCTATTTACATTCTTCCAATTTATGTATTTATCATCAGCTCCAGCGACCAATCAGCAACACTCTCCTCAGAGCGGAATAGCACTGCTTTGATGGATAACCTGCTCAAGACATCATGCCAACACCGTCCATAGTTACGTTCTGGTTGTAGAACCTGATCTTGTGCAAAATTCATACGAATTCTAAGCAGCTGGAGTTATTGGATTTCTGTCCTGATAAAGTTTTTCCCAGCTAACAAAGTAATGTCCGATATTTTGTACAAGGAACATAATTTCCTTTGTCCTAATAATGTTTGAAGAATATCTTCCTTCTTCTATAGTGTCAATACATAACCGAGCATCAAAATTGATGAATTCTGCCCAATGCCATCATTTCAGAAGGTCTTCCAAAGATATGTATTATTCATAACGTTGAATTTGCAGGCAGCATGACTACTGTTTGTTTTTCCTCCAATATTCTGACTCTGAAGAACATCTAGGAAAATCTCGAATCATAATGGTTGGTTGGTTGGTTGTCCCTCTAGATAAACTTTTATATCTTCTAAGTAGAACCTCAGTCTTTCAACACAGTGTTTTCCTTTGAGAAATGGTTCCAATAAGAACCAAGAGGATTGACGACCAGGTTGACTTTGCCAAATATCGCAGGATGTGGTCCTGACTTGAACAGTACAGCCTTGCAAATAATGGGTTTCTTAAGTGATCCTTGGGTGGTTAGCATTACAACTTTACTGACGAAGTTCTCCTTGGAAACTCCCTCGTGTGCTGATACCTTGTCGTCAGAGGGGAGCTTGTGTGTCTCGGTGATCCTTGGGAGCTACATCGGCGGAGGCTTAAGCTCCTGGCAGGTCTGACCAAGCCGAGCAAATCTCTGGATAGAGGCCGGACGAAACTCAGCACCTGGTCCTCCAGGTTGGTGGTTGGACGTAGAGCTAACAACCCTACTCTGTAAAAACAATGCCTTGTTAAAGAAATCGCATGTGGCTTTATGTCCCAACAGGGACGAAGAGGCTTAGGGATCTCCTTGGAAAGAGAAAACATTTGCTGTTGAATTGTAATGTGCTCTCTTCAGGGAGTAACCAATGAACTTTTAAGGGCAAGGGTATGCAATGAAATTTGTACATGTCCAGTTACATGGGATCCCATGCTACAGAAGCCAAGAAGGTTTAGGATCCTTCTAAAGTTATCCAGCTATGGTTTCAGCTACAGGACATCCATTGTTAGCTGGGTGCTAAAGACAAATTGAACTGTCTGAATTCATATGAATTTGCACATAAGCAACAGGACGGTGAGGCCTAGATTACGCCCAGTATGGTGGAGATGACAATAAAGAGCTGCACCTACCTTCCAGGCTCTTGGTGTCTACCAGGTCAAAAACAATAATTGCGACTGCAGACCAGGTGATGATGAGGGCCAGGACCAGTACCCAGGCCACAGGGGAACTGAAGGTGGTGTACAGATCATCCATCACAGTGCGTTTGGACCCTCGAGTAGCTGGAACACTCAACTCACCTCCTTTGCTCTCAAGGACAGTGGTGGTGGTGGTGGAGGTCCGTGCTGCAGAAAGAAACACACAGGTTTGTTTTTTTTTTTTTTTTTAGAGTTGACGAGGTTTATACTGTATGGTTGTTAGGAGTAGAGAAAAACAAAACAAAAAAAATGTTTTTGGTTGGAAGTTGAGATAAGTGGCATCATCTGAGATTCTGTATTATAATCTCAGAGTTTGACTACTATGGCAAGGGTCAACTAAAAGCCACCAATAGAAGGATGAGGATGAGAAATTATATGGTAGAGGATGTTTAACATATAATCGGACATCAGGAACACTTCAACGCAGAGTCTGTTATAGAATTCAGTCAAGATTTTATCGGGATCATCTCCTATAGTGTGACAAGCAATCATTTTAAACGGCCGCTCTTATCACACGTACTTTGCGACAGGATATTTGTTCTGTTCTTGTCCCTCCGTCTTGGATTGACTGGACACAGAAACAAGGGTAAACGAACAGGACGGCACTGACGTATCAGTCGCTTATTGTTAAAACATTTCCAAAGCCACTGAAAAGAAAAAATGCCGCCTTTATATCAGTCGGAAAGACGTATTGATGTGGCAGTTTCTGTCAAAAGGCCAGATCTAAATGGATATAAATCTGAAGCACAATGCAGGCTGAATTGCCACTCAGTGATTCCTTACACAGTCCACACATGACCTTTGTAAACACTGTTCCTTTTACAGAGCGCTGTATTGATTCGGTTCAAAAGGATCTAATTTTAGTCAGAAGTAGGGATTGATTCTCGGATGAGCCATTGTGATTCTGCGTATGGTTTTCTCCAGCATGATACGCGGCTCATCTGTTCTGCAGCTATGAGAAGATGGAGCGCTGTTCGGCGCCTGAAATGACCTGCGGAAGATAAAATCAGCCTACCATGCCTTTTCAGTCTACCAAGCCTCTGCCTGCTTTAGCTAAAGGTGTGTGTGTGTGTGTGTGTGTGTGTGTGTGTGTGTGTGTGTGTGTGTGTGTGTGTGTGTGTGTGTGTGTGTGTGTGTCGAGCTCAGCCCACCTGTCACAGCCCTTCACAGTGCACTGTGTTGTCACATTGGGGATTAGACAAGCTCTCTCCAGTTGCTGACTCAAGAAAGTCATTTGCTGAGCTTCCACTGTGCTCACTTTGCTAAAAACAACAGATGGCCTTCTGGGACTATTATGTGTTTGCGTGTGGCATCAAAAAAGGTGTCCACAGGTCAAGTGGTTGTCATACTGGAAAGTACAGTCAGTGATTTTGGTGTGAGCAAGCTGAGGTATAGTGGATTCTAGAGTAAAACTTTCAATTGAGTTGAATTTGATCTGACAAAAATGTGTCTGGTCACTGGTCCAACTAAACCTAATGCATGTCAGCTACAAGGTTTAGACCAGGGGTCATTAATAAGCAGACTGCGGTCCGGCTCCGGGCCGAGGCCTATAAACAGTGTTTCTATTTAAATCTGCGTCACATTTACAGTGTAGGTTTTAGCAGACCAATCGCATGTGTTGTCAGTATCACACATGATGCTTTTAGGCCAATCAGATGTGTGTATTATAATGAGTGCAGTAGACTGAGTAACTCACTCAGCCACGCAAACACATGGGAGAAACAACGGTGCGAGTAAAGTGAGTCAGAGACAAGCTCATTCACATGGCGGTGCTCTAAACAGAGAAACAGTGAAAGCATGTCTCGTGTTCTGAGACCCTCTCAAGTCTGATCTCAGGTCACAGAAAATAATCAGACCCACTCAAGTCTAAACCCACAGAGAACCCATTTTATTATTTATTCAGTTTATTGTAAAAACTGATTATAAATATTGTGGAAATATATATTAAATTGTAATTGTACTGCATTTTGATATAAAATGTTGATATAACTTTTTAGGCTTCCCCTAGGATTCCCCTGGTCTCGACTTTAGTAAAGAGAGATGGTGGGAGATGTTTTTCCTACAATTTCCAGAGCCTAGGGAACCTTAGAGAGCAAATAATTATTAGAAACAACTTTAACCTTAAGGACTAAGTGGATGTTCCTTTATAAGTGCAACTAAATATTCCATGTAGAACCACAGGACTGCCGTAGGCTTGTGGTTAAGGAACCAGTTTAGCGCCACCACACACAACCATCTAACCCCCGACTGCTCTCCAGGTCCCAAAGCTATGTTTGCCCACCACTCCGGGCAAGTGTATTCATTGCCACTTAGTGTATATGTTCACTAATGTGTGTGTTTCACTGCATGGATGAGTTTCAGTGTGGAGGTCGAATTATTTTGTGTGTACAAGCACAGTGGTCAATGAGTGCTTTACTTTACTACAACAGACCAGCCAAACAGAACCTATTCATACTCTTGTGTGGCAAGATGATGGTTTGGAGAATGTCATCAAATAATGTAGACAAAGTTAATTATATGCTTTAAGCTTTTATGAACTTTTTCTGACAGTGAAAACCTGCTGCTGGATTCTACAATGAATCATTTTCAGGTTCCTTTAAAGGACAAATCGAAGATTTCTTTAGTGTTCTTGTAATGTTGTTCATTTTGTACATAGGGTCCGTTGTGACTTGATTCAACAGAATAATATCAGCAAGAACCAACTTTTAATACAAAAATCCCAGCCTAAATCCTATTCTGACCCGTTTCCAATTTTTGATCCACTATGATGAATTTAAAGACCATGTTGGCAGCATTGGGTAATGACCTGGTACTTGGACACCAATTTTATCTCTGAGACTAGGGCAGGAAATGACAGAAGTCCTTGTCCATGTGTTAAGACTTATGGCAGATAATATCTGTCTCGAACTGGAGACGGAACCAAGTCAGCAGGCAGACAATCCACCATTTCTGTTCCCTGAAATACTGCCATTTGAAATGGAGCTTATTTACATTCTCCTGACTGACAGCTTCCACTGTTAAATCAGAATATCAAATTCAGCTTTAAGTCTCCATAACAATAAGCTATTTCACGCAAGGCTGAAATCCATTTAGTAGTCTTTCATCATAATAATAATTGCTTTTGAAAATAACGTCATCACCAGACAGGGAAAATAGCTTTTAAGAAGTTTTTTTAAAAACTTATTGTGAAATGGCTGCCCATATATATATTTTTTTTTCCTACTCCAGAATCATAAAAACAGGTTTTGCAGTCTCTTTATAAAAAGAAAGAAAGAAAAAGAAAGCATATTACATTTACTGTCATATCAGGAAATTAAATGTTATCACCTCACCACAGAAAAAATACAATTCGGTTAAACTGAATTAAGTAGTTATACTTCCTTTCAGACAGATTGAGCCATAATTCAATTGTTAGCTGTATCTGAAAATCCTTTACAGGCTGCATGTTTCAAAAAGGGAGTAACAGACAACTGATGGGATATGTGATATGAGGTATTTTTAGCAGCCTTCAATCAAGAAATTCCTCCACAAAAGCAGCCTCTGAAACTGTCGCAGCCTTCTCAGTAGTGCGGATTAAGTCGTTCTCGTTCCTTTCAAACACAACAGAAGCATAAAAATGTAAAGACGATTGATTGTACCTTCCATCTCGGCTGTGATATAACGAAATCCCAAATTCAGGACTTAATCAGACGGAGTTTTCCAATGCAAACTGAGGCCGTCTCTTCTACTCGTGTCCCAGTGGAAAAAGTGGCGTTCCTGCCAAGACCAGGACCTCTTGCAAGGCCTCAGACAATGAAGCCTGTCATGTCGAGTGATCCAATTGATTACAAAGTAAAATATAAAAGCTTCTCTGGGCCCAATCCGTCCAGTTGTGAATGCACCAAAGGGGTAAAAAAAATGGACGGTAGCCACTAAATCAGCTAATCCAAACCCTATGTTGCACCTTAGATTGTTCTTGAGTGCTGTTCAGAAAGCGTAGGCCACAGAGGGAGGGCCCGGATGAATGCAACCTTATCCCTGAGAGTTTATTCTTAGAGCCCGTAACACCACTGCTATTCTGCTTCGCCTTTTTAGGTCAGAGGCGTGACCTGTGAGCTGCAGCTATCAGCTATTAGCAGAAACACTGGCAAAGGATTCAGCAACACAAACACAAGCGTTGCGCTTTTACTCTCCTAGAGCCGTGGCCTCTGCCCGCCGAGTTCCTTATAAGATTTTAAAGATGTAAGTGTTTTAAAAGGTCATATCTGTTGTCCTGGACAGACCTCCATAAAGGTCATGATATTCGAGATTACAGCCTTCACATTCATGTTTTCTTCACCAAGCCTGCTCTTTTCTTTACTTACCCAACAGCCACCTATTAGACTGGTGTCTCCTTCAGTTCAGTGTATTATTTGGTGTCCATTATGAATTATTCAGTGACTACAGTGAAACTTAGAGAGGAGGTTTATAAGAGGATCGTAAGTCTAGACATCATGACGCATCCTGCAATTAAGAGGTTTAAAAATATTTTCATACTTTTTTTTTTCTTATGTGTATTGGATTTACTCAGGGTAGTGCAGGTAGAGTTGCCATCTCTGTTTCATCTTCCCTGATTCGATCCTGCTCTTGGGTTACTGCCTGTTCTGTGTGTGTGTGTGTGTGTGTGTGTGTGTGTGTGTGTGTGTGTGTGTGTGGGTGTGTGTGTGTGTGGGGGTGTGTGT
>JAOVVF010000034.1:8949877-8973525 GCA_028565595.1 Duopalatinus emarginatus | reverse complement strand
CACGACAAGCCTCAACATGAACTACGGGTGAATCACAGGGCCAAATTAGAATTTGCGTTAACGGCACTATTTTTTTTTTATTGCGATAATTTGAGATCACATTAATGCGTTATCGTGTTAACTTTGACAGCCTTAATATATATATATATTAGTTCCCAGCTTCAGCTCCCAGAATCCACAGCAGCCAAACAAGATGGCCGCACACACTCAAGATATTTTTTTTTTTCTGATTATGTTCACCTGTTTTAACTCTGTTTCCGATTGCCTATTTAAACCCAGCTGTTTGTTCTCCACTGCAAATGAATTGGTTTTCTGCGTGAGCATGTACCAAGCCGTTTTGTGAACTTTGTATTCCTGGTTTCTAATTTACTTTCTTGTTCTGATTCTTGCCCCTAGCTTAGCCTCTGACAACCCCGATAGTGGCTAGACATTAAGCCTTTAATAACGACCTTCAGGTTGGATTGGATTCTCTGAATTTGTTAGTCGTCTTAAATTGTTTTTAAACACTTGCAAACACCTGAAATGTTACATCAGATCGACCTAGAACTTATCCGAGTTGCACCATAGAGACAGAAGAGAGCAGTATGTAGAGTAGTAGAGGAACGCTGAGTCAGAATGTGGTGGCACTAAACACTTTTTACAAGATCTTAAAATCAACTTTTTCGGTAGATGAACTAAAATTTAGAGAAACCTTTTTTTTCCCTCTCAGAACTTTTCTTTTGTTTTTACTTCAATACCTTTTTTCATTTTTATAGTTATGCTTAGTGCACTCTTTGTGAAGCACTTTATTTCCCCTTAATCTACACAGCTTCTATCGGTTTTATCCAGTATAGGATTTGCACATAAGACATCTTGTAGAACCCAGTTTACGCTGCAATAATGATGGCTGATTTATTTGTGCATTCTTCAGTTCCCAGAGCACTGGGATTCATTTCCTGGTTTCTGTCTTGTCCATGCTCCATCGTTGTTACCGAAGGCTGACGTGTTTCGTTGTCAATCTTGTAGGTGTGTATGTACAATTCTGTGCTTCTATCATGTCCTTGCAAGCTCTTGCGTGTGTTACCATGACATTTCTAACTCAGGTTTACTATTTCTCAAGGTTTGATGTGTTCCCGTGTCCCAGTTTTTACTTTCCTTATCTCCTTTTTTTTTTTTTTTTTTTTTCTTCTCTACTTCCTAGGTTCCATGTATGTTTAGATTATGATTATAGTTTCGACTGTGATGACTGTAGACTCTTATGGGAGGCTGTTTGTGTTCCACTGAGATTCCACTTCAACATTTGGAACTGTCACAACAGGACGTTGCATCATTCAGGATTTTCTAAAGACCACGGGAAGAAGTTTCTTTAATTTTTTGTTCTTATTGTAGTAAAGTGAAAAGTGAAGCGATCGACCTACTGTGCCTGCAAAGAGAGGAATCTGAGCTGCAGATAAAACCCATCCATGCAGTGAAACAGACTCACTGGTGAATGCATCCAGTAGGGGGCAGTGAACGCACTTGGCCAAAGCTGTGGGCAGCCGTATCGATGGTGTCTGGGGAGCAGTTTGGGGATTAGGTGCATCAATCATTTTCGTCTTGTCGGTATGAGGGATCAAATCTGCAACCTTCTCCTTACGAGACCAGTTCCATAACCTCAAGCCACAATCACAATATTGTGATATTGAATTAAAAGGTCACTTTTTTTTTTTTAACAAACATTGTTGGCTGTGGTCCAATAACAGCCTAGTGTGCTTTTATTTTTATTTTTTTATTTTTTTCCAACATCCAGTCACAGTTGTAGTCTGGTTATGTAGCTCAGATGCCCTTATAAATATCCCTGCCTCAAAAACCACAGCGGCATCGATAAAGGCCTAAATAGGAATTCAACCAAAACATCTTGGTGCCCTGCTGGCTAAATCACAAAGGATCCATCGCACAAGTCTGCAAAACAAAACAGGAGGGAAAGAAAAAAAAACATCAATAACAAGTAAAGAAACTGTGGCTATTTAGCTAACTGGTCTGGTGGCACATCCATGCTCATCATAGCCCAAGACTTGTGAGTGAGCATGAGTCAGGGTCAGTAAGGACAAGACACCACACGACAGAAATGAAATAAATTACCTCACTATGTGCAAACCACCGCTTCCCTTTCTAGCTGACAGCCAAGTCTGAGCACACGGTATAATGTTCAGCACATGATTGCTACAACAGGTTGAAAATTTAGATTTAATCGTCAGGCTTTTTGAGCAGAGCTCGGTGGTCATTCTTGATAATAGCACTACATCGTTATCTCCGGTGGTTTACCATAATAAATTGTCTAATACACTGCCCAAAAGAAATCTGACCATCTAGTTTAAAGGAGTAGTTTGGAAGGAAATGGCTTAAAAAATTAGAACCATGTTCTGCTTACTGCTTTGTATTAAAAATGCCCAGTGAATCGCAGACACTTCACATTTAATTAACCCCCGGAGACTACTCCATAAATATATTTCGCATGGTTGAAATGGTTTTTATTAACTTTCCTGACCTTGTCTAGGTTTTTTAACAAGACCATGTTAAGTAGATAATGACCCAGTTAAACAAATACAGCTGTAGAAGTGGCTGTCAGCTGTTGAAAAGGTGGATTTTTAGTTTAGACCTACAAATCAGTTTCTTCCAAAAGTATTGGAACATCAAGGCCAGTTCTATAGTATTTGCAATATAATGCAGACTTTTGGGTTTGACTTCAGAAGATGAATATAAGATTGATAGATCGGACTTTTACCTTCTATTTCCTGGTATTTACATCTAGACATGTTAAACTACAAATGGTACCTTTCATGGCAAACTTTTTTTTTTTTTCTGCGAGCAAAAGTATTGGAACAAAGAGTCTTAATGTATTTAATGCTTAATATTTAACTTAATCCTGGTTCCACATGTTACAACTATTTCAGTATATGTCTGTTTAATGTATTTCAGGGAGGAGTTTAAATACATGTACCATGAATAGACTAACATACAATGAACCCTCAGAATTCAGCTAATATCTGTACTGCTGATCAGCCACAAAACAAGAACAACACGCTAACTGCCGAGACCAAGCGCCACTCGGAACGTTTGGCAAGACATTTTGGAGTAAGATGGCCTCAATTTAAGTGCAAAACCACAAGGGGGCACTGAGGCACCCAACTGGGTCCTGCAAGTCCCTTATTAAAGCATTCATCATTAAAACAACCTCCTGGGTATTGTTATTGAATTTAATTGCCCAATTAAATGAGCTTATATAACTAGCCCTCATGCAGACATTAGTGACTCTCACACAGGTAGGATGTAAACAGACGGCATTGCGAGCGAGCGCCGTCTCCCTGCAACAATTACTGGATTGCTGATTGGTGCATAATTGCATTACGGTGTTAAAAAAACAATCAAGAAATGGCTTTTATGTACAGCAAAGCATCAATGAATGTTTACAGAGTTACATAACCGGGAGCGGTATGAATGAGACCAAAAAATACCAGTGGGTAAAGTGAAGGAGGCTCAGTGTCGCAGGAGGATGTTGCAAGTACAGTTACAGTGGCGTTTAATTGGAGTGAAGGGGAAAAAATAATCATTTCAGACAGTAATGTTTGGCTCCTTAATACAAGAGTGTCTTTTTTCAGGGACTTTTATTAAAACAGCAACGTCTGGACTCGGAGTTAGTAGGTTAGTAATCTACAACACATTATGACATTGACTGTGTATATCAATGAGAACATTAGCAGATTTTGTCATTTGTCTTACAACAGCACTCTTATATAGCAAACGAATCAATCGCTTCTAAACAGTAACGCTGTTAAATGACATAATTCAATCAACCATTTTGTCTTTTGAATTTCATGTGCATGACTGTTGTTGTCCCAGGACCATCATATTAGCTTCCAGATATTTTCCTCTATATGCTAGACACTGAATTTTTCACCATCATTCATGCACCAGCATTTGTTCATGTGAAAATAAAAAAAGTGCTATGATTGTTGAATGACTCCTCAGACTAATTAGCTACCATTATACAGTCACATCCCTCACAGGAAACTTATAGTGTATAGACAAAAGGCCTAAGCACTTTTATTAGCACCTATTAAACCAAGAGTAATCTTCTTATTTAATGCCTTTGGCCACTGTTCATTATTACGTATTATGTAACGCTAGAATAAGCCGCTTCCATCATAAGAGCTATAGTTCAAGTACAGCATTTGAAGAAATAGAAAAAGGCCTTTGAACAAAGCATATCAGTCTTCACCTTCTCCATCTTTTTGATAAAACTGTGTTTTCTCAAAGCCCCAGTCGATGGAGGACAAGGGAGAAGAGAAGGAAAATGAAATGAAGCGTCCAAGGACAGCTGAAAGTTCATCCTCACTAAAGCATTAAAAAGGGAAGTGCATTCATCTAGCGTCCAATTTAAAGTGATGGAAGACAAGAGCCGTGTAGCACCTCATGAATCTTTAAAGGATCAATATTTCTCAGTAGAGCCGCTACAGACTCCTGGTCCTCGTTAATTCCTCAGGTTTAAAAGGTCCACGCTAATTTAGTAAAGCTGAAATATAAAAACATACTGTATGTACATACCAGGCGTGTCAAGCCCACATTATTACACACTTTGAGGTTCCCATGATTGATATATAAATAAAACTTGCAAGCAGTTGATCCAAATTTAATGGTACATTCAGTGTTAAAATCTGAATACGTGAAACTGTGAAACAGTTGTGACCTGGAAAACATTGCAGGCTAATAAAATCTGGAACCAATATATAGTACTATGGTTAAGTGCTCAGACACGAGCTATCGGCATCACTCAGGTTTTAACCCCTTTTCCATAATGCAGTTTAACGACCTCTCCAAAGCCTTATCGGCTCACCCTCGCTTTTGCCCTTGGGGGATCTTCATCACCTTAACGGCTGCTCAAAGATCTGATTAGCTCAAGTGTAAGTTTGTAAGACGACCCGCTGCAGATCTGAGGCCTGACCGTGTCAACATCACATCAGGAACAGAAGCTATTACAGTTCAGTTTTACATCTATTTTTGATCAATGAAAACATTAGAAATTACATAATTTTAGAAAATATATTTGCCTACTTTAAATTTGAGTTTGTTAGCAAGCTAGCTAATTAGCGAGCTAAGTTGTATCACACTAGTGAGTGAGTAACTCATTCAGTCACTTATTGACCTGCACACTTGCTCAGGGCAGTGAGCAAACCTATACATGGCACCCGGGGAGCAGTTGGAGGGGTTAGGTGCCTTACTCAAGGGCACTTCAGTCTTGTCAGGATAGCTGCAAAATCGAACCGGTGAACTTGGTCATCAGGTTGGTTCTTTAGCCGCAGCTGTTGTGAGTTGTGATATTAATTAGTCTCATACTTAAAAGATGACTGGCTTTCTTTCTGGTTGGTCAAGAAGGTTTTAATGAAAGGTTGATGTCAGCAATGCTTATAACTTAATTTGTTCAAAATGAACGAAAGTGCAACCACTTGTACAAATTTGTTTAATTTAGATTTTTTTTCTTTGATGAAAACAAGTTATTTTAATCTTTGCAGATAATCAGATATCACTGCCTTTTCGATGCCCAGTTCCTGTTGCTGTATTAGGGGGCCACTTTTCTTTACACCCAAGTGCCCGAAAAATACTTGGTAGGTCCCCAAGGGGATCAAAGGACTGTAGAAATACGGCAATATTCTGTAGGCAATGACCACCAGACTTCCTGCAAAATGGTCCACAATTCTGTTGTATTCCAAGGTTTAGGAATTCCGTGTTTCACAGCACATTGCGTGGCATCCCAGTTGTGTTTAATAACATTGAGATCTGGTGATTTAGGCTTGATTGGCAAAAGCCCAAACTCAGACGAGTGTCCCTGTAACCATAATCTGGCGTCTCTAGTTGTGTCTGGTGGTCCTGTTGGAAAAGGACAAACCCAGACAGTGTTCAGCTATCGGAGATTTTCGTAGATGTACCAGGGGTATGCATCATGTGGAATGCTGGCTAAATAAACCCCATACCATTATAGAGACACCACCAATTCTGGTTCTTCAGTAAATATTCTTTTTTTTTTTTCAGATGATATAAATTGAATATTCTTTCTTAAAGGTTTTCTAACAAGCTGTGCTACATTGTCCTAGTCAGACCTAAATCTTGCTGTCTAAAATACAGAGTCTAGCATTTAAGCCTATTTTGGTGTAAACTCTTGCAATAGTTTCACACTTGTATGCACCAAAGCCTCGCTGATTCTCCCCCAACGGACATTTCATCACATCTGACTGCCGGCAGTGAGTGACAATCAATGCTGCCTGTAGGCCGGGTTATCTCTGAGAGTGAAAATCATATACCACAAGGCAGATAGCTTTATCTCACGATGCGAGACAAAGTCAAAATGTTTGATCGATAATGTCAGGGTCTCAGCAAGGCCACTTAAGCCAGCAACCAAAGCTGTCAGCACATAACCGAGTTTCAGTGCATCTGTGGATGATGAATGGAGGAACACTGTAGTTTAAATGCAAAATACACTGCAAAGTTCAATCAAGGCACTGCAGGAAGTTGAACTTGGAGTCAGTAAACTTTGATTCATTTGTTACAACTTTTTTGATCATGAGACGTCTTCTTTTTCATCTTCTTCTTCTGATTATTATTATTATTATTATTATTATTATTATTATTGTTGTTGTTGTTGTTGTTGTTGGTAATAGTATAGTAATAGCAGTAGTAGTATTATGGGCTGGCATTGCTCGAGGTTTGGGAACTGGTCTTGTAATTGGAAAGTTGCACAACTGCTGCCCCCACTGTGGATAGGAGCTGCCCCTGCTCTGGGCTAGTGTCTTTACTGCCTCCTAGTGTGTGTGTGTGTGTGTGTGTGTGTGTGTGTGTGTGTCTGTCTGTCTGTCTGTCTGTCTGTCTGTCTGTCTGTTCACTGCATGGATCGGTTAAACGAGCAAGTCAAATTTCTAGGTTAATTGTCGTTTTCACTATTATTATTGTTATTGTTATTATTATTATTATTATTATTATTATTAATAAAAATATTTTTAAGATTAGCAGTATCTGTTTTTTTCCATCTGCATGTTATTTAAACATTCCTGTGTGTATAAGCTGTTACTATAGAAACAGTAACATATTCCCACAAGCACATATTAATATTAACCTGTTATTCATGTTGCTGCTGAAACTATTTGTGTTATTATACAAAAATAATGCACACCATCTGCCCAATCAGATTCGAGCATGTAAAGAGACTGTGTTGTACCGTGTAGATGACTCTGGCTCACACTGGACTGCTTCACACTAACTTGTCATTAATTATTGTCCTAACACCCCCCCCCCCAATCTTCCCATTTTGGTTTCAGTCCTTAAATAAGTAAAAGCTCTGTATTACTTAAGGCAAATCACTGCTATGGTGCAGTACAGTTAGAGCCTATAGTATGCTATTTGTTCTAATTTACCTTTGAAAACGTATCTGAAGTGCTCAGTTTTCACAGTCCATTCTCCAATGTGCACATCTTTGTGCTGTATGTGGAGAACAGCAATAAAGATAAGGGCTAATGCTGGACCCCAGGCTGTCACCTGTGTGGCCTAATGGACAGGCCGGTCCTCATTACTAGGATAATCAGCCACTCTGTCTTTCCTTCTCTCTCTCTACTTACCTGTCTCTGTGTGTGTGTGTGTGTGTGTGTGTGTGTGTGTGTGTGTGTGTGTGTGTGTGTGTGTGTGTGTGGTGTTGTATGAAGTCACCCCCAGGGCCCATATGCCATAGTCTGGTTCACAAACCAAATTGACATGAGCCAGAAAAAAAAGTCATATCATGCAGAAGTCCTCTATGAGGCTGTAAAAAAAAATAATCAGAATCATTTCAGAACCTAAAATGGACTTTCATGTAGACATTTGTTATTTGTATCCACCCCTCTTGGTCAGTACTTAGTTGGTCAGTAGAACCAACTTTAACTGCAATTACATCAGCAACTCGATCAGCTTGTCAGTCTTTGGACATTTGGACATGATATCTTGGCCAATTGTTTTTAGAAGATTTGCTCAAGCTGTGGCAGATTGGATGGAAACTGTTCAATCTTTGCCATTGGATTGAGGTCTTGGGTTTGACCACTTCATTGTATCCTAGGGCCAGTTTATTAGGAGACAGTGAATACTTATGATACATGATAAATGAGGTCATTCATTTAATCTCTAAGACACTTATCCTACTACTGGCTTGTGGGAGGTTGTTGGAGGTCTATCCCAGCACTCTCTGGGTTGAAGGCAGGGAAACACCATAGACAGGTCACTAGTCCAACCCATGCAGACATGAGAAGAGCATGCGAATTCTATCCAACCATACTGGGTCTTCATTTCCTTGAAGACGAACAGGTGTCGATGAACAGAATGTACACATTTTCAGAATGAAAGGTCATCAGTCATTCAGCCAAGGAATCCAACCCACAGTTGCTGTCAGTTGTTGCAAAAATAAATGAGCTGTGAGACACTTTGGCCACCATATCTGTTCTTCATCTCCTTTAAGATGGACTGAATATATTTCCAGAAAAATTTAAAACATAATGAACGTCATACTGCATTATACTGATTTAAATCCCAGTTTTAGTGCTGACGAAGGACATGTCGTAAAATGCGCCATGTTTAAAGTTACAAAAGTATCATCCTGTGTTACTTGAAGAAGCATTAACGTAGCTAACAGGCTAGCTAGCTAGCTAAATAATCCAGGTTCATTTTTCAAATGAAAGTGAAGTGATTGACCTAGTGCGCTGGCACACAGAGGAATTTGACCTCCACATTTAACCCAGCACACACACACTTGCTCCCTAACTTCCTCAAGGGCACTGCAGTGATGTCTTGTTAGTACAGGGGCTCGAAATGGCAACCTTCTGGTCACAAGACCGGTTTCCTAACCTCGCGCTATGGCTACTGTAGCATGTTAACTACGTTAGCATGTTCGCTAGTTAAAGTGGGCACTTTTTGATGTTTATTTAATTTAGTCGAGACTACTGAATTCATTACATAGCAGATAGTTGATGATGGAAATGATTGATTTTATAGTTGAGTCTAAATAGCCTTATTATTATTATTATTATTATTATTATTATTATTATTATTATTGCGCTTTGTCGACTTGCACATGCTTTGAGTTCATAAGAAACTAACTCATGTTATGCATGTGGCATAAATGCATCTATTATTACAAACCAGAAAACAGAAAATAAACGTGACCTTTGGTATAATTAGTTTAAACCCAAACCTAAGCCTAATCATTAATATTTTGTTAAGTTCTCCGATATCAGTAGCAGTACATGTGCAAAATCTGAATTGAGATGGATCCTCGTACCGTTCGCTGCTGCTTTCTATAGAGTGTAAGGAACTGTGAAATAGAGCTGAATATACGTCTTGGTTAATTACAAAATGTCACAGCAGAATAAACCTAACGCTCATTCATTTCAGCTGCACACCGCAGGGCTTCTCTGTAGTCTTCAGCGCTTTCTTTATTCACTAGTTCTCAGCTCGCATAATTGAGAACATGCAGGTTTTTTATGTATACCTGAGGTATACCATTATTACATCCATGTTGTGTGGAAATTACCAATTTACTAATTAACTGATTTCCCCAGATAATGAAGTGTATCATTATTATGCAGATTGAGAATTAGCCTGTTGTAATTGAATGAGAGCTATTTTAAACACATCTGAAGGGCAATAACATCACACACACACACACACACACACACACACACACAGATGTGCAACAATGTATTTATTCGTCAACGTGTGGATGATAAGCAGTGAGTCTGGCTTGATCTGGGAACCATGACTTAGGACCCAGAGATACAATGGAAAGAGGAAATGAGGATGTAAAATGAGACGATATGAACGAAGACAAAAATATTGTAAGTGATGAATATCAGTGTTATTAATAAGAAAGGGAAAGGAGAAGAAGAAGAAGAGAGTAAGGGAACGGTCTTGATCTTGATTTTGGGAGCTAACAGTCAGTCAGTCATTCTCTTATCCGCTTAGTCCGTCTGGGTCACGGTTTATCCGCAGCCCACCCGGAATCACTGGCCACAGGGCAGGAATACCCACAATCCATCACAGTGTACCACACACACACACACACACACACATGTAGGGCAATTTAGCAAATCTAATCAACCTACCATGTGTGTTTTTGGGAGGTGGAAGAAAACCGAAGCACCCGGCGAAAACACACACACTGGAGTTCAGGGCAAAACCTGATCCTTATGTTTAAGATTGATGGAATTTTTATTATTGTTATTACTATTATTGTTGTTATCATTATTATTATTATTAAACACTATTATAACTGTGAATTATGAAACATGTCATCTGTAACAGTAAAACTGATAACGTATGAAGCAGATAAAAGAATGACTGACTGAATGAAACAATTAACGTGTAACAATTATTCCTGTAGAAAGTTAAGGTCGGGGTTTGTCTGATGTCCACCCCGAATCATTGGGTGCAAGGCAGACAATGCGCCATTCCATCGCACGTTCCAGGGTACCCCACACACATACCCATTTACTCACACACTCACACCTAGGACAATTTAGCACATGCAGTTCGCCTATCCATGTGTGTTTTTTCGGGATGTGGGAGAAAACCGGAGCACCCAGTGAAAACCCACATGGGCACAGGGGGAACACACCAAACTCCTCGAAGACAGAGGCCAGAGTGAGAATCGAAGAATATGGTGATGAGAAATACAAAGATTTTATATGCAACTGTCCTCTTCCAACACTGTAGTGAAAGTGAACCACTCATTGACCACTGTGCTTGAACACAAATGAATTTGAACTCCGCATTTAACCCATCTGTGCAGTGAAACACACCTGCTAGTGAACGCACAAGAGGGCAGTGAGCACACTTGCCTATTCACAGCCGTGTTTAAGTGTACTTCAGTCGCGTCATGCCGGTTGTGGAGCTCGAACCGGCAACCTTCCAGTCTCAGGACTGGTTCCTTAACCATAAGGGACCGTATATGGGTAAGATGGTCAGGTGTACATACACTTTCGGTCATGTCATATAAAAATGGTCTCTCACTGCTTTCCATGGCATGTGGGTGAGAAATGTGATGCCAGAACGCTGTAATAAGAAACACCTGAGAACACAACATGCTCTAGTCACATGATCAAACCTTTAAAGACAGGAACAGATGATTGACAATATAGCTGTCTAGTGACACGTGCGTAAATTCCAGTTTAACACGTGAACATTCCACGAAATCTGGCAACCCTGCGAGAGATCAAGCGGTAACCCAACCCAGCGCGCGCTCTGCTCTTCTGATCCTCTACTGCGCCCCTTAGCGCATCACAGAGAGAGAGGGAGAGAGAGAGAGAGAGAGAGAGAGAGAGAGGTAGGTGGGAGGGAGGGTAGTGAGAGAGATGGAGAGAGAAAGATAGACAGGGATAGAGAAAGGGACAGATAGAAAGAGAGAGAGGGGGGAGAAAGTGAGAGAGAGTGAGAGTCTTGTTTATACCCCAGCTTTGGGCAATACGAATGTAATATTTGTCATGCCAATAAAGCTTCTTAAATTGATAATTGAAATTGAGAGAAAAAGAAAAGGGGAGATAAAAGGGAGAACGAGACTGAGTGAGAGAAAGGGAGAGAGAGAAATATAAAGCGGGGGTTAAGAAAGGAAGGAAGGGCAAAAGAGAGAGAGATTGGGTGAGAGGGAGAGGAGGGTAACTAAGGGGGGGGGGCTGAGAGAGAGAGACTGAGAGAGACTAAGTGAGAGAGAGAGAGTGTGTGTGTGTGTGTGAGAGAGAGAGAGAGAGAGAGAGAGAGAGCGAGAGAGAGCGCCCCGTCGCGCGCCCGGGTTTCTTCAGTCTGGAGAGTCAGATGGCCGCTCAGCATCTTTCATCCCCTCGTGTTTCTACTCGGTCAGAGCGCGCGACTTTTCTTTCCTTTCTCTTTCCTTTTCTTTCTGTAAATACCGTCAACTTACACACCGACTCGGGACCGATTCCTGATTCCCGAGGATGCACAGCGTGTAAGAGACTCCTACACACACACACACACACACACACACACACACACACACACCCCGTCCTCTGTGAGCTTCATCTCCATCTCTCCCGGATACATGCATCTCCTCCAGTCAGCGTCCCGTGCTCCGGGATATAAAAGCCGACAAGTTTAAGATTCCGGTTAAAGATTAATAAGGGGAAGAGACGATGGTTTATTCTCTGGGAGGAGCGACGCGCGCTGCTTGGTCTCCGTGACCCCCCACCGGAGCGCTTTGTCTCGTGCGGGAGCCAAAACGGCACGAGCGTTACGGGCTTTCATTCGCCTCCGTATACGATCTGATCTGAGCAAGTCGAAAACAAGTGTTGTGCATTTTTACACACCTGACCTGTACGTCCCGTATAGAAGAGTGACACTGACATTACGGAGCTCGTGCACTTTGTCAAGGGGTAAAAAAATTATATAATAATAATAAAATAAGGAGGGTGCACGAGCTGTTTAACTCTACCGGCTGGATGTTATTGTTGGGAGTAATAGAGAGGCATGGTGAGTGATATCATTACGGCATGACATCAGCAGGAGTGAGAGATTAAATTGCACTCGGTGCCTCGGGTCAGCCCGGTGATTCTGGAGGGTTTTTCGGTGGGAGTTTGAGTGGCGCACGTGCAGCGGGGCAGCCCCGGAGTTCCGGAGCATCATGGGCTGCTGCAGTGGTCGCTGCACACTGGCCTTCATCTGCGGCATGCAGCTGGTGAGTGACTTTATTCCTGTCAGTGAGCATCATTACAGACCTGACATAAACATGCAAGAAACAAGGACCATGAACCACTATAGTCATCAATTAATGAATGAATGAATTAATACTTGTGCAAACACAAACAGTCTTAAAACATCAATTAAAATCTCTCTTGTACAAACTGGGCTTCTTAAAACAACCATGCTTGTAAATCCTTTGGAACAAGGTACCACAGGTACCAAATATGTTTCCGTACGTTGCTCAGGTGGTACTATTATTGGAACATCTACTGTACCTTCTGGACCTCATACAGTAGTAATGAGTAATAGGCGAAGGAGTAATGACTGATAAGCCCACTATCCGGTATCACCCAGAAGATATCTTCTGCTTTGTTGCTTTCACGAACTAAATCGAAGCTGTAAAAGATATGCAACCAGAGACAAGGCTAAATACTAAAGCTACAAATAATGCACACTGTAATACTTTAGAGAGTCTACAGGCACCTTAAACTTAGTCTTCAGAGAAAAAAGAAAAAAGAAGGAACCTCAGAATAATATATTTAAGGAGCTGTTTTCCTTTTAAATGGTCACAAAACATCTTTAAATGCCTCGTAATTGAATTAACTATTTAAAACAGCTATTCTTGGGGCTTATCTGGAGTGTAAACTTTATGTGACGCATGATCCACCACTGAATGATCTTACATCAAATGAACATATCACATGTCATATTTTATCTAAAATTTTATCTAAAATATCCATTAAATATCATCCAAGAATTCAAACCGACTGCAAAAAGAGCTATTGAAATAACAAATATACAGTACAGTATAGTCATTTCTTCTTAAAGTGCCTGCCTAATAAAGTGTCCATGTCTTATCAAATACAACGTATTTCCAATATAATCTTTATTATAGCCACATTCTCTATGCTGTACATCTTTCTCAGTCGGTTCGGAGTTATATACAGCTCTGTATGGTCATGTTGGACATCACTTGTAAAATGTTTTTTATTTTATATAGCAGATCAATGAACAATGTTTTCATTTGTATACTACTACTACTACTACTAATAATAATAATAATAATAATAATAATTATGATATTTTTATCTTTTCAATCCATAGGATGCTTTAAATAGTACTTACAGCTTTGTAATAAATAAATAAATAAATATTGTGTACATGCAGTAAAATTCATTAATTTGCATATTTTATTTAATAATATTTATTTATTTATTTATTAACAGTTATTTAATATTAATCTTTATTATTATTTGGCTGTAATATACACTATACTGCTAGTCTGTGTCCATAAAAGTTTGCTCTAATAGTTAATTTTATGTTTACGAGGAGAAATATATGAAAAACAGTCATCATCATCATGTTAATCAGGGTTGAGTTAACACCCCCGATCGAGTACAAATACACACAGTAAGTTGATTCTGGCTGTACAGGTTAACACAGTGCTGCACGTCTGAACCTGGCTGTGTAAAATGTGGGTCGTGTAAGGCCAAGGAGAAATATAACAGGCAATAAGAGAGCAATCTTAGCTAAATCTAGTGTAACGCTCGGAGGTCTTGTTCTATCTCACAGGGTGGAGCGTGCTGCTCATGAAAAGCTGTCTGGGTTTAAGCTGTTAGCCTGAGGTAACTATTATTTATGCTCGTCTCGATTGGCTTTCAAACAGGCAATTAGCAGTATGTCTGCTGGAAAGAGGTTAGGAAAACTCCCATGGTGGTGAAACGTAACGTCAATAGTGTGGCTAAGGCATGATGAGCTGTCTATACTCAGAATGGATCACTTGTTTCATATGCTTTAATGCAGCTGATCATGTTTTCCTGTCATGCTTTTTACTGCTAACAGTAAAGTTTGTTCAGTATTAGTGTGATGAATTATTATAGCATTCACATACAGTTTTCCATTTCATGAACGTGGGTCTGCTTGCACCTTGTAGTGTTCAGTACATTAAGCTCTATCTGATTTACTTGTTTAACCAGACACGTTTGCTTTGTGTTATTTGAATGCACAAGGTAACGTACTGATAACATCTTGACTGTGCATGATGATATGATATTAATCTAAAATGATGGCTGGTCTTTATAGTTTAATTATCAAGCTTAGTGTTGATACAATGCATTATCCAGTATAACAAGATCTCATTGATGACTTAATGTGTCTCCAGACAAGTATTACAAACAAAAGTGAAAGTAAAGTGATTGACCTTCTGTGCATGTACATAGAGGAATTTAATCTGTACAGTAAAACATACGCACTACTGATCGCACACACTAGGGGACAGTGTACACACTTGCCTAGAGCTGTGGGCATCTATTCACAGCACCCAGAAAGCAGTTAGGGGGATTGGGTGCTTTGCTCATAGGCACTTCAGTCTTGTCTTATCGGTACAGGGGATTAAACCGGCAACCCTCCGGTCACAAGGTCGGTTCCTTTACCTTGAGCCAGATTTCCCCCTAATAGTTTTAATTCCTCCAAGCGTCAAACATGCTCAACAGAAACTGTGTAACCCTTCCGTTCAGACCAAAAAAATACACACTTTACAGCTCTGTAATGTGACCTTTCATACAGATTATATGTATTGTGTCTGCTTTCCATCTCTCCTCTGAAATCATTTTGCGGGAAAAAAGGATGATGGAATAAATCAAAGCCTGTTAATTACACCTGCAGCTATATTTCTCACTCGCCATCTAAATCACTGCTGAACATGTTACAGGCTGCAACGTATCAGCCCAAATATGTCCTATCAAATCAAGGTGTTTCACTTTGTGTAAGATTCTGACATGACTGGCGCTGATAGGCTGCATCAGTCTGGGCTAGGGCTGGGCGATATGGACCAAAAAACATATCTTGGTATTTTTAGGCTAAATGGTGATATGTGATATACTGTGTGTGTGTGTATATATGTATATGTGTATATATATATATATATATATATATATATATATATATGTGTGTGTATTATTAGACTGAAATGTGATATGTATCTCTGGATTATTAGGCTGAATTGTGATATGTAATATATATCACTATTTTCTCGGATGTCAGATCATTTTCAATTTTATCGATTAGGATTGTGTTTATCAAGTGCACTTCCTGTGGAATCTCAGGTCTTAATCCAGTTTTTCTTTAAAGAAAAAAATGAAAGAATTGACAGACACGTCATAGACACTTCCTTAGCCGAAGTCATAAACTGACCATTTATAGACGTTTCCTTAGCAGAAGTGATGATTCAAAACTTTTTTAGACGAAATGATAAACTGACACTTTATGGACATACCCTTAGTGGTAAGTGATAATCTGACACTTTATAGATCCTCCCCTAAGGGAAGTGAACTGAAAGTGAACTGACACTTTGTAGAATCCTTAACAAAAGTGTCAACACTTTATAGACAGTTCCTTAGTGGAAATGCTGAAAAGGGAAAGGGAACAATTTACCTAATGTGCTTGCACACAGAGGAATGAGACCTCCTCATTTAATCCATCCGTGCAGTGAAACACAAACACACACACTAGTGTGAACACTAGGGGGCACTGAACACACCTGCCCAGAGAAAGGGGCCTCCCCAAGCCTCGGCACCCAGGGAGCAGGTGGGGGGGTTAGATGCTTTGTCCGTTGCCAGGATTAAACCGGTAACCTAACCACAAGCCCATGACACTTTGCAGACACTCCCTTAACAAAAGTGAGACTCCCATAGCAGAAGCAATAATCACTTTATTTACTCGGTCACATTCAGGCACTTTTTGGATGCTTCCTTAGCCAAAGTGTTAAAACTGACACTTTAAAGATGCTCCCTTAGTGGAGCTGTTGAACCGACACTTTACAGACACTCCCTTAATGTTAGCCTTATCTAGGCCGTTCTTGTAGCTGGGAAATTACATCTTCAGCATGGTGCATTCCATCAGATTCATGTTGAAGGAACTGTTTTCTGTGTGATGCTTTTGCTTCCTGTCTTCCACGAAATATCTTTACTACAGGTGGTGTATGTTGCTGCGCCGTTATCTTTTTTTTTTAGTAAGGCTATTCAGTTACGCTGAACTTTGGAGTGTTTGTTGTGATCAGCCATGGTCCAGGATGTAAACACAAGTGTCTCTTATTACATGCTTTGTTAACTGTGTGTACTGTGTGACAAATGACGTGACTTTAGGTCGGAGTAGCAGGTCCTGGCTGGTAGGTGCAACGTTTCTGGACTGTAAATTGCTCAGTGCAGTTCACTTGGGGTTTCAAGGGGAGATGCAAACACTGGCATGGCTTAAAGGGTGACATGGGTTATATAACTCGGCACCAATTTACAGCGGTAAGCGGTATTTTCTATAATGTTCCATATTTGAAAGTATATCAGTATATCTTACAACACTAAAATGCCTCCCAGTACTAGTCTGGGCTAGAAAGAAATCAGTCCTAGTGCCACTATTCTAAGGGGTCATGGACACGGGGCTCTCTCAAAATTCGGTCACACAGCATTTTGAGGGATCTAAGAATCGAGAGCGAGCACAGGATGGCGTAAATGCTGTAGAAAGTTCATTAAGGTTTGAGATGTATGTCGAATATGTTTTGTTTTTCTTATGACCACTGGGGGTGCTGTTGCGCTCAGTTCCACAGCTATTTATAAAACGGCAAATAATCTGACGTGAAACGTTAAGATGGATAGTGTTATCTCTGCTAGACCTCTAATCACAGTATATCATATAACAACCTTCTGTGTTTGTGTTTTTTGTGTTTGCGTTTTGTTTGGTTTGGGTTTTTCTGTTTTACATTCGTCATTCTCAGTCACCAACCTTCTGAGATTCGCTAGCCCTCACTTTTGTAAATTTACACACATTCTTAGCATTGTTCAGGTGTTTGCACTCTTTTGTACGTCTTTCTGACTTCATCTGCAAAATGGCTATAAAAGAATCATCAGGTTCCCTGCTGTTAGAAGTCACCTGATAACGTCTGTAATGTGTAAATGACTGGGCGACCCAATCCATCCTTGTACCGATTATTTTTTTTTTTCATTTTCTGTCCTTTTTCATGCTCAGACGAGGCTCAGATTTGATGGTGCTTTGTTAGCAAACCCTCAGAAAAACGAAATGTCAGACTGCTAACTGTTTATTTTGAAACAGCTGAAACTGAAACAAGGTTAATTCCTTGTTTGATAAAAGCGTCTGGCGAATTATAATCAGAGGAGTTTGATTAGATGATATGAAATGTCCTGTACATTAGTGATGCATCAGTATTTGAGTAGCCTGTTGATGATGTCTTGTGATATTGATGTGCAAAGAAGCGCTAATCTCTGACAGAGAGGATATTTCGAACACTATTTTGGGTAACAACATGCTGTGCAAATTACTTCATTCCTCTTTTATTCATCTTTTTCCTTTTAATAATTTTGGTCAAATTCTGGTTTAAAGCAGCAGTATGTCATTCATCTGGAAACACAGAGAACTGAGAGAACACAGAGGTCCAAGTGTTGTTGTTGCATACATGTCTGCACATCGCTACCCATACTGTCAACACTCCAAAAACCTCATTTTGTGGTGTTACAGTGTCCTCACTTTAGTCCTGATTTTGCCGCATTAGACTATCAGCTGTTTGGTCCCCTGAAAGAAGCCTTAAGAGGTGAAGACAGAGGTGCATGAGTAGCTCGCAGAAGATCAAAATAAAATGTTTTTTTTAATGAGGGAATACAAAAGTTTGTTCACAGATGGACAAAGTGGATTGAAAAGCAGGAGATTATGGTAAAAAATAATAGATTTGTCTTTGAATCAGAAATACTTCATTGATCCCAGAAGGACATGTAACTTTTTTTCTTCAAAACATTGATTAAAAGATATTGAACAGCCAGAATGCTTTTCTGTACTGTTTATGGTTGGTAAGTTAGCCAGTCTCATGGCCCTGCCAAACTGTCTAGTGGAAAAAAGGACTAGTGTGACTGCAGCTTAGGTCAACTGGTAACGCAGTGATGAGGGGTGGTGCTTATTTCTGGGCTGGAAAATCAGTCTGAAATTAAGGCCGTAACAAAATACAGTGGTACCTCGAGTTACGAATTTAATTCGTTCCAGAGCCGTGCTCGTAACTAGAAATGCTCATAACTCGAACGAATTTTCCCCATTTAAAATAATGGAAATCAGATTAATCCATTCCAGCCCTCTGATAAGTCCCCCAAATTTCCTAAATTATGAAAAAATACATGTTTTTAATTAAGAAACACACATGTAAAACTTCAAATTACACAACAAAATAAATAAATGAAAGAAAAATGTACAAAATACGGTACTGTAATCTTACTTTGGCGACAGATGTGTGCGGCTAACTGAGAGCGGCTGAGAAGAGAGGGAGATAGGGATACTGGCATGGAACGAAGCGTAGATACAGCACTTTCTTTACTTTAAATGACTTCACAAAATTAAATTGTAAAAAAATAAACTTTACAGTTTGGCGAGTTCATTCATACGCATGCCTCGCTCATGTTTTCTATTATTTCCTGCTTCAACTCAATTGAAATACTCCACTTCTTATCGCTAATGTCCTTTGCCCTTACTGTCTTCTTGGAAGCCATGATGTACAATAAAGTTTGAAAAAAAATAACTAACAAGGGTTGTAAAACGAACGCAATATGACTTTACACTGCGCGGTAACACGTGAGAAGAGCGTGCTGGTGGATGCGAGAGTACCTACCGGTAGGATCCCGAAGCTCAGCTGTTCGTAACTCGAGCAGAAATTTTGCTCGAGCCGCTGCTCGTAACTCGAAATGCTTGTATATGGAGCAGCTCATAACTCGAGGTACCACTGTATTCCCAAATAACTGGTTGGGAATATTGTGCAATTGGGAATATTTAGGTATCTTCTTATGATGTAGTTTTTATATGTCAGTTTTTGCTGCTTGTTATTTAATAACAGCTCTGATTCTATGATCTATGATCTGCCTTACACACACACTGACTGACACACACACACACACACACACACACACACACACACACACACACACACACACTGACCAGTCCTGATCTCATCAGGGTCTGCGTTCCGTCACTCATCATTTTCCGAAATGTTCACTCTGAGAATAGTCACATCCGTAAATTACTTGCGGAGGCACACACAGTGTAATGCTTCACAACAATTTGATGTTCTAGTACAAGCACCACCTGTGCCAGAAGAAGCTGGCCTCTTCTTGGAAAGGAACTTTCAAGGTACATCAGAATCAGATGCACTGTATTTGCTGGATGTACACCGAAGTGCCAGAAAAACTTCTACAGATGAGCCTGTGCAAAATACATAGACTGGTGGATTTTTTTTTTTCTTTTTTCTTTTTTTAGGTTTCAACATCGGATTTTGATCATGATGATGATCACAGGTCTAAAAACACTGTAAAACATTACAGACTGCACTTTTAAGTCTAATAGGTCCCCGGTTCGATCCTCACACAGGGCAAGACATGACTGAGGTGAGGCACGTAACTCCCCAACTCTTCCCTGGGCACTGGGGTTTGGAGCTGCCCCCTGCTCCGGGCAAGTGTGTTCACTGCCCCCAAGTGTTCCCTTGTGTCTGTGTGTGTTTCAATGCATAAATGGGTTAAATGCGGAGGACACATTCCTCTGTGCAAACGCAGTAGGTGAATAGTTCACTTCCACTTTCCCTTAAACCCTATAATGCTGATTACTTCTCAATTCTGATTGGTCAGAAGTTTTGGATTAATTTTCTAAAACAGCTGCTCTGAATGTTTTGACAGCTACATGTGTTCTGTACATTATGAAAAGACAGAAATAGTCTTCAGGACGGAGTTCTTTGCAGACTTTTTAATGTCAGATTAACTTCATGAATGACAAAGTGTCATCGCGAGAAAATTAGCTTTTTGTAGTTGCTGTGCATTCAGGTAAATGTAACTGTAAATGGATAAAAAGTATATAAAAAGTAACATGTTGTTCTGCACTGATTGTTGTTTAATTACGGCTTTGCTTTGTCATACATTGGCGCTGATTATGTTCCAGTAACAGCAGGTCGTGTTGTTTTGTTTTGTTTTTTATTTTTTCATTACGTAACACACTGTCTGGCCTCCTTTCTGCTGACTCATCACAGTGAGCACTGATGGTCTCACCAGGCCCAGCTGGCATGCTGAATCAGACTGGCTATGTGATGGGTCATTTGACATTAAGCAAAGCTCGTTTACGCTGATGAACTGGCTCTTTTGCCCTTTAATTTGTTCTGATTGTGCTAGGTGATCTCATCACCTGGATGTGGTTCAGTTAAGCTTACAGAACCTTCCCTGCTCTTTGGCAATGAGGTGCATGACATCAGAGTCGCCAAGAAATTAGCAGGAAATGTCTTCGCTGGGTGCGAAGTCGGGAACGAATCACGTGCTGTAGTCTGACTTACTGTAAATGTATGAGGAGAGAATGTTATATTGTAAGAAAGTGCAGCTTGTTTTTTTTTTTTTGGTAAATAATTTACACACACACTGCTTTCACTATGAGGTACATCAGGATCAGTTAATTTATTCACTGAATATATGGTGAATAAGTGCAGTAAAACTGGTACAGACGAGCCTATGCAAAATACATAATGGCTCCATAATGTTATTTGTTTTGTTTAGCCGGCATTCCATCGGACAGGTGAACGCTGTGTGTGCCTCTTTTCTGGTGACGTACACCCGTTCATGTCCTGCATTCATTCTGATGAGTTCGGCCTCTACACACTTAAAGATACCAAATCATGGTTAAAGTAACACTCATCTGAGTTTGGGGTTTTTCCATTCACATCCAAGTCACCAAATTTTAACCTTATTAAACACGTCTGGGATGCCATACAATGCGCTGTGGGACACTGAGATCCTCCACCATGGAAGACCGCAGAATTGTCAACCGGTTGTGGTTTGGTGTTACCTATTACCCAACCACCCTGGTAAAACCTTCCAGCCCCCCTCCATGATTTTACTAAAGTGAATAGACCAAGTCTGTGTGGCTGTTAATAAACCTGTTTACCCTCCTGTGTGTTTTAATGGGCACACCATCACGACAGCAAACCCTTCTTCAAACCAGGTGTAACATCTGTGCTCTCACATTGAGATTACATCGTTACACTATTTATATGGTGTAGCTAATTGTCATCATTTCTGTATTATTAAATTCCGGCCCTTCATCTCGTACCACCAGCTGGATAGACAATATTTTACCATTAGAATAAATATAAGGCTTGAAGAAATTTTAAACTGATTCTAGTTATGATGTACACGACCTCATGTTTTCTGTTGCACAGTCCAGCAGGTTGTTTAGGTGTTGAAAAGATGATGAAAGTGAACTATTTGCCTACTGTGCTTGCACACGGAGGAATGTGACCTCCACATTTAACCCATCCGTGCAGTTAAACACACACACGCACACACACTAGTGAACACTAGGGGGCAGTGAACACACTTGCCCGGAGTGGGGGGCAGCCCCAAACCACAGTGCCCGGGAAGCAGTTGGGGGAATTAGGTGCCTTGCTCAGGGGCACCTCAGTCGTGTCTTGCCCTGGGCGGGGATCGCAGCCACGACCTTCCACCAGGCCACGGCTGTTTAATATGTGTGTGTGTGTGTGTGTGTGTGTGTGTGTGTGTGTGTGTGTGTGAGAGTAATTGTATGTAGTTTCTGAAGAGGGAACGGAGTCAGGTGTGGGAAGGGAAAGGCATGTCACTGCTTATTGTTACTCTTGTAATTTGCTTTGTAGTAAGAGAGCTGTAAATCTTATAGTGTGTTGCTTTAAAAAGCGTCTGGTCTAATCTCATTTCTAGTTTTTTGGAAAAACTGACAAAAAATCACTTAATTGGACTTTTTAACACTATAAAACTTTTTTTATTACTGTCTAATGATGTTTACTTTCTCCTTGATATGTTGTTGATGCCGTCATCCGTATAATGGATTGATCGGCTATGTAATGGTATCGGCCAACTTTCAACCCAAACTTGTGATTAGCGATTGGTCAAAACTCTGACTCAGCGTTAAGGCCCGCTGTTGCTGAAGTTCATTATAAACGGCAATAAACCAGTTTGGACCATGTTTTATGTCTCGATGGTGCGAGGCATCCAGCCCAACCCTTGATCAGTATTGGTTGTTGGCGCTGAAAGTAGATCCGTACCGCCCCCAGAAACAATGATTGGTCCATCTTTAATGGTTGTTATAGTAAATTCAGCTTATTTTCAGGCTTTTTCGACGTGTTAATCAATACAGTGGCTGCTCCCGATTAGTACTGCATGTTCTTTTGTGCTGTTTCTTGTTTCAGGACAGTACGTCACTTAATCCTGAGTACTGCGTGTCCTTTCAAAAGTCATTAAATGCATTTGTTTCAGTTTGTGTTTCATTATTATGACTGTGTTGCATTGTTGTACAGTTCTGGACGTTTGCTTTCTCGAATGAGCCGCGTCTCAGCATGTCCAAGTCTAGCCAAAAGAGGAAAAATACACTGAAGTATTCCCTGCAGTGCATTAGCAGCTCATCAGACTCACTGAGCTGAAATATAAAGCAGCGCATGAACCTTCCACCTTATTGATTGAGTTTAATGAAAAGTTAGTTACCGTTGTTTCAGTTCGAGCAGCTATGGAAATGAAACCGCTGAGCTAATGTATACGGCTCTGCAGCATTACTGATGCTAATCGTAGCTTGCTCTATTCTAGGTCAAACTCGTATTTTAAATGGTGCATTAGAGACTTCAGGGTGTTTTCCTCATGGCATGCATATCAGCCTTTACATGTCACATGACCCCATTAGATGTCCTTTAATCCGTGTCTGGTTTCACATTCATTAGTACATGTATACAGTCACAGTTTACACACAGTACTTTTATATAAGAGTCAGACTCCTGAACAATCAGAGTCTGGTCTGATAAACTGCAAACTGTATCAGTGACTGGACTAAACACACACACACACACACACACACACACACACACACACAAACATAATGCTGTTTTGTTTACATCT
>JAOVVF010000034.1:8925934-8946319 GCA_028565595.1 Duopalatinus emarginatus | reverse complement strand
TGTTTCGTTTCACTATGTACTGTACAACACTGTATATGGTTGAAATGACAATAAAAACTACTTGACTTGACTTGACTATAAGTAACTATTCGCCTACTGTGTTTGCACTGCTAAACAATGTTTTGTCTTGTCTTTATTTTTCTATTATGGTAAATTGTTATGCTTGGTCTAACAGCTGTTATAGTACACATCATCAAGTACGCTGCTTAAATTATGGTTAGAGGAATACTCATCTGAATTTGGGGTTTTGCCATTTACACCAGATCTCAACACATCTGGGATGCCATGTACCGCACTGTGGAATACAGAAATCCTATAACATCAGAATTCAGCAGAATCAGAAATAATTTATTGATCACAGAGGGAAATTTCACTTGTTACAGTTGCACCTCTTTATACAAAGAATAAACACTCATAAATTAAATTAAGATTAAGATTTACACTAGATTCTTATAAATAATATAAAAGGCAGTGGCTGAGATGATAAATTTGTAACATACTGAATAATGCAGTTCAAATTATTATTGCACCTCTGAGTTATTGCACATGTAATAACTTGCCCAGATGAACCATAGTGTCACCCATTAAGAGAGGAGTTATAGAGTCTGATGGTCACTGACAGGAATGACCTCCTGTGGTGCTCTGTGGTGCATCTCGGTGGGATGAGTCTTGCACTAAATGTGCTCGTGTGTCTCATGACGGTTTTGTAGAGTGGGTGGGAGCCGTTGTCCATAATGACCTGCAGCTTAGACACCGCCCTCCTCTCCGACACTTCCGTCAGTGAGCCCAGCTCCACTCCCACAACATCACCAGCCTTGCAGTTTGTTGAGTCTGTTGACTTCTGCCACCCTCAGCCTGCTGCCCCAGCATGCCTAGATGGTTCAGCTCACCTTCACCGTGGAACATTCTGCAGGAAGTATAGCGTTCATTACCTAGAGAACATTTCCGCAAACTTGTGAGGGCCATTCCCCACTGAGGGACCTTCCAAGTGTTCGAGTTCTTCTGTCGTCTCAGTGTATATTGTTAAATGCCAATTCTCTTATAAACTAAATGATGAGAAAAAAAATCATTTGCACTGTGGTACTATGGCAAATTGTCCACACCAACTTAGTCATTTTAGAAAACCAACCAAATTATCACCATGCCAAGGACAGCTTACCTTACAAAAGTTGGGGGTACCACTTGAAGCCTGCAGGTTATAATCTTCAAAGTCAAGAACATGAGAGTGTGTTGGGGAAAATTGCAGTGTACGTGTGTATAAAGAGAAAATAATGTCTGCCTAGGAGGAAGCTAAAGAGACCGTAAAACCTTGGATATACTATATGACTTTTAATAGCCTAAGTGATAATGAAAAGGCTCTGCATTGCGCACATACAGACTCTGTAATGGAGAAGCGCATGTTCCTGAGGTTTTTATGGCATATTGAAGGATAATGTATTATCCGACCGATGACTTGATGAACTGAACTGAACACTGAGAACTCAAACAAATATGTGAGCTTTATTATATGGAAATTATTCGTTCACTGAGACATTTTCAGTAACAGGCTTTATTCAGGGTTTAGTCAGGGTTTCAGAGATTAAATGAAAGTACACTTTGGGTCTGGACTCCTGGCAAGTATATAAATTTTTAACGAATGACACTTTAATATGGTTTCTGTCTTTAGCGTATTCATTTGTGGTGTCAGAGGCATTTAAATATGTGCCCACTCGCTGTGTATTTTATATTCGAGGCAATTTAGAGTAACCGGTCTACCTGTTAGCGGAGGAGAAAATGCAGACACCTGAGATACGAGGCAGCAACACTACCTGCTCCATGATAAGAACCATTATAAATTAAACTCAGTCAGTGTATTATTATTATTATTATTATTATTATTATTATCTGCATTAGACCCCATTACTTGTGAGATTATGTGTGGGAAGAAGTGTTGTATAGGCATGTTATCCACCATTCATCTACCTTCTTCTTTTATTCATTTTTAATAAACACTGTATCCTGGTCAGCAATTGCTGGGGATTGACAGTCTATCCTGAGAATACTGGGTGCATGGCTGGAATACACTCTGGATGGCCAGTCATTCATACCTAGGGCACCTTTTTTGGTAGGAGGAGACTTGAAATCCCAGAGGAAACATTGGCGAGACCTGGCGTTTTCCAGAATGGGGCCAAACATCTTTGCTTGCTTTGACTGACTAAGTTGAAAGGAGAAAAGCTCATTTAGTTCTCAGTGGTGCTGCCTGCTTTGTGCTCTGAGCTCTTCATAACCCACGAGAGGCAGAGAAATCTGCCATGGTTTATAGCTCAATCAGACGTATCTCTCTATGTTTAGTAGTGCCATAACGATGGGGAAGATGTGGACAATTCCAGGGATCATGAGTAGATGGGTTTACAGCTGGAGATAGAAAACAGGAGATATATAGCGTCACTAAAAAACGTTCCTCAGGGGATCCAGTTGATGGTTGTTTGTACCACAAAATGATTCCTTCAAATGACTGGGATGAGGAATATGCTGGATCCAGGGGCATGGAATGGATAGAGAGGAATAGAATAGCTGGTGTATGACTGAATCCTCCAGGTGGACGGTTGAGAGTACGCTGGCTGCTGCTACTCGCTGGAGTGTGTCGGTTGAGTGTTGATTGTAAAGTGTCCTTGGGTTTCTTGAAAGGCGCTATATAAGTGTAACTTCATTTATTCATTTATAAAAGAATATGGCGCCAATCCATTACAGGGCATTACACTAAAAATATGCAAATGTAGTTACACCTGATGCAATTTCAGAATTTACCAGGCAATATAGGGCATGTTTTTCAGAAAAAGGTTTATCAATCACAGACACCCTTATCCAGAGCGACTTACAAAAGTACATATTCTGTATTTTGCAATGTACAAAAATCCAGATGTAGCTAAAATTTAGCATACTGTAAACTGCGTAGCTACATCATTACACACTCGTCTCTAAAAGCGGGTTTAAACCATAGAACCCAGAGGTTCTGTATGTTACTTTTGTTGCTTTATGTTGCTTGTAAATGCAAATCAAAGTGTATACCTGTTCCTTTCCTAAAAAGCTTGATGGGGTAGTCTATTGAAGATCAAAATACTGTAACATTTCTAAATTCTTAAATGAATGAATCTACCAGGGGTTCCAAAATGACTGCTGGTGCATCTGTCCAGAGATCTAGAGATACACATTTTGTGAAATTACAGCCCATCACCTGCTTGTCTCTAAAATTCATTCAAATCCCAAATCTATAGATTTTTTCGCAGATCTGTAGCACATTTGGTCATTTTGTAGCTGCGAGCTTAAAGGCTTTGGAATTCAATGCTGCTTACAATTTAATGAAGACCACTGTGCACAGTCCTCAATTAACTGAACTGGCATTTAGTGAAATGTACAGTACAACATCTGCTAAGCCCACAACCCATTCCCTACCCTTTCATTTTAAAAGACGGCTACATATACGCATTTTATCCTTACAAACATTCATTTTGCACTTTAGTTTTTGCTACACATTAGCATAAGTGTAAAGAATATACCTAGATCAAACAGTACATATAACTGGAACCATATCATCCAAATAATTTTTAATATAGTTTAATCAAATCTCCTGCTTAGTTATATACTCAGGAGAAGGTGATTTAGTATGGTCATTGTACGCCACTATGCTAATACTCTGCTATGCTATGCAACACACTTTTATTAATTTGTATGGATAACAGTGTATCATAATGTTTCACAAGCAAATAAACAACTGTGCAAAAAGCTTTAAACAGACTGAGGCATATGTCTAATGATGTAGATATTTTAATTTTTCACTTTGTGTGATGCTAGGCTTTGAGCTATGTTTTGCTTACTTGTTAGCTGCTAGCTAGCTAGCTAACACTAACGAAAGAATAATGACCCAGGAACTGAACATGTCATGGTTGCCCAATTATTTGTGTGAAATTTTATTAAATTGTTTGTGTAAAAGAACATAAGACAGAAAACATTTTCCTGTCAGATATGATAAATTATAGCTATTAGGATTATTTTGTAGCATGGAGAAAAGTAACAAACCCTGTAGTTATTTATAATGGTATAATATATTCCTATTGTCATCCAAATAATGTCTAATACGGTTGGATCAAATCTCCTGCTGTATGCTATAAACTCATGAGACATTGATTCAGCTTTAAGAGGACCATTATACTCCTCTATGCTAATACTGTGCCATGCTATGCAGCACACTTTTATAATATTTGTACGCCTAATAGTGTATCCTAGAATATCATAACCAAATAGGCAAATGTGACATAGATTAATAAAAGTTTTAAACGGTCTAAGGCATGTGTGTATTGATTTAGAAATTTCACTTGGTTTCTTTGTATGATGCGAAGCTGCTAGCTATGTTTTGATTACTCGTTAACTGCTCGCTAGATTCATAGCTGAAGAGCTTAAGAGCAAAGACTCAGGATCTGAACATATCAAGGTTGCTCAATTAATTTAGGTTGAATTGTGGGTTAAATTGTGTGAAATTGTACAGTACTGAGTACAGAAGACGGAAAACACATTGCTAAATCTTTTCTGTCAGATATTGCAAATTATGGGAAAAGTATATTTTTTTAGAATGTAAAAAGTAACAAACCATGTAGTTATTTGTTATGGTATTATACATTCTTTTAAAAAAATACATATTTTTTTCAAGCTCTGTCAGCTTTCTTCAAAATCAAATTATTCTTCTTTCATAACCGAGGGAAAATCAACCATGCTTTTATATAACTCCAGTAACTCTTGATTACTTTAAGTCCCTGTACAGAGGTGACAGTCAGACTCTTAGTCTTGATTACAAAATACAGAATGTCCCTGCTAGATAACTGAGATGCCAGAACACAAGGATTGCTTCGTTTTTAGCCTCACTTGTTGGTTATTTGTTATTTAAAGCTTATGGATTCATATTAGTTAATGTTGCCGATGGTTGAAGTTCAAGGCTTTAGTTCTCACGTCTAAGGACATTCAGAACAGGATCCAGTGTATGATCGGCAGGGCAATAAGTGCAAACCATGTTCTACCGCCCTTTATAAAAAAAAAATATTATTTTACAATTTTAGTCATCACCTACTGACCTCTGGCACAACCAAGCATCGGCCAGTCGTAAGTGGTCTGGGGGCAGTTTACTGGTTAAATGATTCCTGGTCAAGCGATTGAAAAACAACAGCAATTCATGTTAGCACATTTTATAATGCAGACTACAGGTACCACATTTACATTTGCAGATAAATATACTGGTTAACAGCGGTTATTTCAGTGTCAGAAATATAAGGGCTGTATCCAAGTAAGCAATAAAAATGCTAATTGATCCATTATTTAAAGAGATCTGAGATATTTCACTTACAGGATGCATGAAAAGATGCAAGTTGATATAATCATGGTTTAGATTGATGGTCTAGATTGATATTCTATATTGATATGATGAAGCATCCACGTTAACTCGGCTGTTAGGTAAACTGTTGAAGTTTTCAGACACTTTAGGGCAGCGTTTCTTTTGTAATTTTTTTGGTGACATGAGCATTTTTTTTATTTTGTTAACTTCAAAATATCTGGCGAAAGATAGTAGACATGGCTGTTCTCACTCAAAGGGGACACATTATGGAAAACACACATTTCTTGTGTATGTCCATTTGGGCACCTGGAGAGCCGTTCAGCCCACAAACTGAACTAATAGGCTGCCTAGATAAGAAAACATTTTTGTACCCCTCTATGTCAAGTGTAATGATGTAACTGTATTAACGATAATGTAATGGTAACGGTAATGTAACGATTTCTATTTATTTGTTAATTTATTTCTATTTATTTATTTATTTATTTACAATCAATTTTTATAATTCCTTATAACATTTGTGTATTTTCAATGTAAGTATTTTACTTCATGTAAGTCTCAACACATTTCATTTAGTGTCTGGCAGTGATTTTTCTCAAACTTTTGAGATTCAGAGTAATTGGAGACAAAACTTTTTTGTGGGTTTTTTTCATGTAGATCAGAAACCCTTGAACTAATTAAAATCAGTTGAGAAATGGAAACATTGTGGAGCTTTTTTATTCAAAACAAAAATTACAGATCTTCTGGTGTCCAAATTGTGGTTGCAGTTGACCTGTCCCCCTATAGGCTCACCCTGCAGCAGAAGGGGGTGGGGGGTGGGGTGAGCAGTAACTCATTATCATTTAAAGCAACATGCACTGAAACTGAGCATTTGGAAAGAGCTGTTTTACACAGGGCGAAAAGACATCTGTAGTATCCAATCAATGTGATATTTTAACAGACGTTGCATTTAGACCACAGGGAACTGGATTAACTTGTAGGAATTTACGATAACATGTATCCTTTAAACAAGAACAGGTACAAACTCACAGATGTTCAATATTTAGACAAATGACATTAAAAGTGACTATATCAAATACACTTTTATATCACTATATAAAAGTGTGAAGAATCAGAGGTTAAGCTGTTCCAGAGGTAAAGTTGTTTACTATGGAAAAGTAGAAAAAAAAAGATGTGTTGTGATTTGCATTTCTTGCTAACAAGCTACAGGAATGGGTAATTGTGTGTTTACAGCTGATATAATGTAAGATAACCAGATATAGCTTGTTTTTGTGGATGTTCCACAGCAACTGTAAACTGATTGTGCTGTTCTTTAATTAGTAAATGGTGGTCATTTTTGGAAAATGGCTGTGGTATAAGACGAATAAATGGGAAAACAACCAACTTTATGCAATCCTGTAATAAAAGTATATCCTGGGGAATTTTAAGTTGCCTTAATTATTTCGCATTCTTTTCAGTGAAGTCAGTGGATAATAAAAACTTAGTCTGTAAATATATAGAAAAATATTATAAGGCATGGTTATGATTTAACACTGGGCTGTTCATCAAACACAATCCCTGTGCTGAATCATAAACATCTGTTTGTCCAAATTCTACAATAAAAAAATTCTAAATGATTCAATTTTTTTCTAATTTTTTTTCATACTTCAGTAAAACACCAAGCTTGCCTGAGGTCTGCTATACAGTAGTTTTTTGTCAAGGACACAGACTCCTGCTGTTATTCTCCTTCTGTTTCCGGCCCTATAATTATGGTACAAAAAACTGTCTAGTAAATGTGAGTCTTTAATTACATTTTGAATTGTTGTAAAGAAAGCATAATCGTATTGTTTTTTTCTAGCATACAGCAAGCAATAAAGATGTTGTGCCAGGGATTTAAATGTACCCATAGCTAGGGATCATTTAAATGCTTATTCATATGCACTGTTCTAGTCTCATTGTAAAAAAGTATAATTTGTCTTTGGGGAAAAAAATCCACAAGATTAGAAAAAAATAAAGTTTGAAATGATTATTATGATTATTTTTTAAATGCCAAAATGTTGGATTTTCATTACTGATAATAAGTTTGGGTTTAGGCATAATGTTAATTACCTACATTAATAATTACGTCAATGGAGTGCATGTGTGAGGGTTTGAGTTTGAGTGCTTCTGCAAGGTTGAGCAAAGAGCTTGCACCCTAGTGCATGTTGGGAGATGATGGTAAATAGCAGCATGACAGAGGAACGAAGACAGAGAGCTGCCTGTCAGCCGGCACAAGTCCTTGACATTTGGCAAGCAAAATGAATCACCTTTCTTACACGGCCACCCAGACCTGAAAAGGCAGAGAGATTTAATACCTCTTCACACATTATAAATCACTCCAGGCTTAACAAGACCAATAAATACAAGTGCAGTAGAGGCGCTTTGGAGGGTGACTTTGCTTTCGTACGCCTTGCTTTCTGCCTGTAAGAACGCATTAACCTTTCCTCTCCAGTCTTGCAGTCAGGATAATGGACCGAGGGTTCGGTGAGTATGTGGACTGCTTTTGCTCTTTATTTTAGGTTCATGGGCTTGTTAGATTTACTTCAGATACATGCAAGGTGTAAATCCTAACAACGGACAGTGACTTTACCTGCATCTTAATCTGAAGGTATCAGATTAGTACATACTGTTTGTGCCATTTGTCTTTTATTTCCTTTATATCATGTTTGAATATTTTTCCTTTCCTAAGTTTAATCATCTAAGCATCTGATACTGCTGAATAATTGGCAATGATAAAGCAAACTAGTGTAAAAAAAAAGGAAAGAACAAACCAGCAACTACAAAATCCCACCAAAAGATATTAAACTTCTAATACTATATTTAAAGCAAATGGCAACAAACGTGGGACATGCAAGTAAATGAGTAATTAGACTAGATTTGCCCCAAAGTAAATATTCAGCAACTAACAAACCTAAACAAATGAGGAGATCAAATAATATACACTAAAGTGTGACAAAAACTGGTACAGATGTAAAATACATAGGCTGGTGGTGGCTTCGTAATGGTCTGGGGTTTGTTTAACTGGCCATGGGACCCCTGGTACATCTACAAACTTCTCTGACAGGTGAATGAGTTACACCAGTTCATGTCCTGTATTCATTCTGATGGGTTTAGCCTCGTCTAACAGGCCAATGTGCCGACACACAAGTCTAGAGGAACAATTATCTGAGTTTGGGGTTTTGCCATTCACACCAGATCTCAACGTTATCGAACACATCTGGGATGCTATGAAATAAGCTGTGAAACCCAGAAATCCTACACTTCAGAATACAACAGTTTTTCTGGCACTTCAGTGTACACCGGGGCTCTTCTATCGACCATACCTGCATGATGCACCCGCAACTGAGAACAGGGAGAAGAGCCCCTTGTACAACCTGCCAAACACCATCACCATGAAACTGGTCTTGAATTAATGTACAAAAAATACCAAAGAGCATTTATACCTAAAACCATAAAAGACATATTCAGACCGGATAGGACCAAGGAACCTGAGGTTGGGTTTAAAGACATAAAACTGAAAGCACACATAAAATCAAGGATGGAGAATAAAAATCAATGTCGGGAAAGACTGACAACCACAACCTATCCTGCCGTCGATGTAACCAACAGGAATAAAACGTGGCGTTAAATCCTAAATAAAAATAAACAGCATAAAAAAAACTAAACTCTATACTCTCTCTTATATAAATTGTTTTTTATGTAACAGGACAGTTGTATAAAGCATTTCACTGCAGGTTGTTTGTCTCCAATAATATTTCAATATATGTTACACTTTTAGTTATTTTATGCTATTGTTAGGCATAAGAGTGCATAGACACCTGCCAAGGAAGGGACAGACACACATAAAGGTGTTGTAGTTTTAAAACGCAGGGAGGGGAAATACAGAATGCTTTTCCAAAGTTATAGTCAAAACAGGTACAGGGAAACAGGCAGGAAACTAGAAAACGGGCTCAATCGCAGATATCCAGAGAACAGAGACACAGCTTGGTACAGGTTTATAAAGATCCAAATACTGTGCAACTAAATGTACAAAAGGTTTAAAGAGTTTAAATTTGCAAACTGAAACGGATCAAATTCTGTAACGCAGGCAGAAGACATAGAACATAATCACTAAAAACAGGTGGGAAAAACACAACTAAATTCAGGAGACTAAGAATAGGTGGAAAACTAAATATTTGGGATGGGCGCTGCCATCTTGTCCTGGCACTGGGAGTGTGAGGCTAAAGGTTTTTCTCTCTTATCTAAAATCCAGCTGTGAATCTCCTTCTTTAGACAATACCATACAAATTTTGATACGTACTGCATGACACCACACAAATAGTATAGAAATATATTATAGTAATAATAGTGAACTGTTGACCTACTGTGCTTAAAAACGGATGAATTTGAGCTCTGCATTTAACCTATCTGTGAATTGAAACACACATACACTAGGGAGCAGTAGGCAGCTCCTATCCACTGTGCTCTGAGAACAGTTGGGGGTTGAACCCTAACCCTTGCTCAAGGGCACCTCAGTCACGTCATGTCAGCTGTGGGGATTGATCCAGCGACCTTCCGGTCACAAGGTTTGCTCCTGATCCACAAGCACATGGCTGCCCTGATTCAGGTTGAGTTTTCCACCTTGGGGAAGTCATCAGGAAAGAGGATTTTGCACTTCTGGATTCTTGTAATATAATAACCTGCTTTTTTTCTTTGTCTTATTAACTTAGACAGAGCTCTGAAAAAATCTCTCTCACTCTCTTTCTCTGTTTCATAGCCATCGATTTTCAACAGCAGTATAATTTTTATTTTTAAACCAGACCTTCTCTATGCTTATAAATCATTACACTATCAGAGGCTGTTGGACCAATTTTCCAATTAGAAACATTTTTTCCCACTGAAATCACATTAAGGCACTAGTCGGATCTTTTTCTAATCCGATAAGCACAATGTTCTGTGTTTTTAGCAAACTTTTGGTGGCTGTCTTGCTTGAACCCGAGTTACTATTTTAGTAAACTAATAATATCTTGAGTACTTGAGTGAGAATTTTGGATAAACTGCCCACCTATGCTTAATACTTTATAAAAACTGTCAGTAGACAGAAATGGACACTCTGTGTATGTTGTATATTTGTCTACACTGTTTACTACAGTGATGGCCAAAAACGTTGCTCAAACTAATGGTGTATTTTGTTCTACACATGAACACATTGTCAGGTATTCTGCTCTGCCATGCCCGGACACAGTGTTTCACACCCCACCCCTCTGGATCAGGTTCAGTGTGTTTCACCTGTGTTTAGAAAGAAAGAAAAGAAAGTGAACTACTTGCCTACTGTGCTTGCACACAGAGGAATGTGACCTCCGCATTTATCCCATCCGTGCAGTGAAACACACGCACACACCAGTGAACACTAGAGGCCGGTGAACACATTTGCCCGGAGCAGGGGACAGCCCCAAACCACGGCGCCCGGGGAGCAGTTGGGGGAATTAGGTGCCCTGCCCAAGGGCACCTCAGTTGTGTCTTGCCCTGGGCGGGGATCGAACCCACAACCTTCCGGTCAAGAGACCGGTTCCCTAACCACTAGGCCACGGCTGCCCCCTTGCCATAGTTTATATATTTAAGCCCTGTGTTTTGTTTAGTTAGCTGTGAAGTTTTTGAGGCTGTCACATTTCTAAACCAAGCCACATTTATGATTTTGGATTACCTGGTATAGGACCCTTGCGGTGCATGTTCATATACTGTCTCTTTAAGAGTACACGTCCGCGTGTCTAGTCACATGACCTGGCACCATACAGTCTTCAGTAAGCGAGGTAAACTTAAATACGGAACCGAGTGCACAGCTTGTACCAAAAAAAAAAAAAAAATCGGTATCTGTTGTTTGGCGCATTTTGGTTTCAGTGAAGATGACATTGAACAAAAAGAAGCCAAATCCAAATATTGTGGAGAAGTGCAAGTTATTTATTTTTTCACATTTCAGGGAACTTTCTGTTTACGTTATAACTAAAATGTGACCTTTTACTTAAGGCTTTATCGTTTCAAGTGACGTGAGCTTTAATTACAGTTGTTCAAAATATTCAATAAATAACCATAAATAGTTCATGCGTGTGTTTCCATCAATTATTTTTTCAATCGTACAGATATGCACTGTTTCATTACAAATATCAGCTTTAATACTTTAGCACAATTGGTGTTAGTAAAGTAGGAACAAAGAAATAAAAATAATCGTTCATTAATCATAATCAAGGAAAAATATTCAATTAATTGTGATATTGACTGGCGGTCATATCACCCAGCCCTACTGACTACTTTGTTCATTTTCATCAGTTGACATTTTTTTAATACTCTGTGTAAACTCTATATTTGTTGTTTACTACACTGATGACTGTGAATCACTCTTTGAATCTTGGTATTATCATACACTCAGCTGACTTTTTAATTTATTGCCACAGAATGTTAGAGTCTCAACATGACCAATTAAAGCAGCCCCAAATCCTAACACTGCCTCCAGAGACTCCAAATCCAGGAGCTTTAAGCAGAGCAGGGAACACACTGTCTTGCTATATAGTCATGGTTGTCAAAGATCGAGAGAAATCAATATTTTTTCAGGACACAGTCACATTTGAATTGAAATGAAGTTACAGACAGTGTAGCTGCGGCAACTTTAATTTATGGTGATTTTTGTTCTTTAAGCAAAATATTTCACATGTATATTTCTGTAACGCTAAAATTAAAACTGATCGTAATAGATGGACAGATGTATACAGCTCATATGACTTTTTTTTTTTACCACAGTGATATTAAATTTTTTGATTCTGATTGGTTGGAAGAGGATGATGAATTTTCTGAAATTTTCAGACATGATAAAGCGCTGATAAATCACAAATTTGTATTATTGTATCATTTTAATATAATCTGTTTTTTTATGGTAAGAACAAATTCACAGGAATTCATACTTCACATGATCTAAGCCTAAAAATAACCTAATGTAAAAATAATATTTTTTGGCAGCATTTTAGCTTAGCTTTAGTAAATGAAAACAAAAATGGGGACACAGACACAAAGAATCCAAAGAAACAGACAAAGTACAAAGTACAGTCAGGCTATCAGAGGGAATACCAAATACTTAATGTAAATGTAAATATAAAGGACAGGGCTTAAATAATTGGGTTGCCTGTACACAGGTAAACCTAATCAACACATCAGATCACCAAAGATGTAGGGAAAACATAACGAAAACTCAGCTGAATGGGAACGGGTAAGACGCCAAGTTATCAGGCTGAGCGCAGTCATCTTGTCCTCCAGGCTGGGAGCTGGTAGTCCCAACAGTGTGAACACTGATTAAAAGGACCATGTGGTTTAAATTTCTAAAAGGAACAAGATGGAGTTGTTGCTCTCAGAACTACATCTGAGAAAGCAACATCTGGATTAGCGGATAAAAAGACGGATGATTGTTCGCTAGTTTTAAGGCGCCTCCAGGCAAAGAAGCACTAATAGAGAAAAATGCATTAATGAGGAACACGAGTAAAGACGTTCCGTAGTATTTAGGCCTAATGGACTGTTATTTTTATTTTCACCTGAGCCGTTTTGTTATTTGAATTCGACGATTATGTGCTTAAAGATAAAAGAGGGTTGGTAGGAAAACTGCTTACGCTTTTAACGAAAGTGCTTCACGCACGTTTAGACATCTGTATAAATTGTCTTGCATGCTGGGTGGCATTTTTCCTGAAGAATGCTTTAGATTTGTTAATGCATATGGCAGATTATTCCAGGGCTGAGCATTGGGCAGGATTTAAAATTGCATTTGATTTGTAATTACTTCAGAATCTGCGTTTCAGTGAATTTGAACAATCAGATTAGTAAATTCATCTTAATCTATGTTAATATTAATAACGTTTCTGTGAAGTTTTGAATGATTTACCCAAGTTGTTATCAACATACAGAATTACCCATACATACAGTGTATAGTCTGGTTACTAGGGACATCACGTTATAGGAAAAAACTTTGGTGGAGACTAAGCTACTTATAACGTTACTTGGAGTTATAATAATATAAAAAACCTTTATTTTATTTAAAATCTACGTGAAAATAACGAAATATGAGCGCTACTCCTGACAAGTGCCTCAAAAGCTTCAGGCCAGGAAAACGAAACAAACCCCAAGAATCTCTTTATTAATAGCCTATATTACGTTTTCTCCTGTGCGATGGAGAAGACATAAAATCAATGCATCCCTATCAATGTGCAGGAATAATTCTCATAGCTTTGCGGGTTGCGGGCGGGAGTGGACATGCACATCGCGGGAATGGGTGGACACGTTGCGGTCGCGGGCGGTAATGGTCAGAAATCCGGCGGGAGCGAGCAGGAGCGGGATGAAGAAAACAGTCCCGCTTTTCTCTACTTCACAGCTCAAGTTGAGTTATGAGATTATCAGACCACAGTGTGCTGTGTTCGCATACTTTAGAATGACCATATTTATTACGTCTTTTTTCTGCTCGGCAAGTTCAATTAAGCCCTGAATACTTGCACTGACATCCATATCAGCCTACCGGACACTTCGCCAAAGTGCACAAGGATAATCAACGGTAATCATTTTTGAAATGTATTAATCTATATGCGCTTGAATATCTTCACCCAGTGAAATCTGAAATCTCCCGGCACACTTGCAAAGCATGGAGAAGTTCAAGGTTTGTTGTTCCGTTAGCGATGTAAATGTGTCTCATGTGTCACTGTTATCTGATGAAAGATAGGATGAGATGGGTGACGTGTAAACACCGCTCTAGTACAGTCTGGAAATCCTCTTTGAGCATGTAGCTGTGAGTGAAAACAGAAAGCGACTGTTGTAATCATCGTTCATCATGTTATGTTCATTATGTCTGAGCTGTTAAACTGGATGCTTCTTTAATTGCAGGGTTATAAATAACAAATAGTGCCGTGTTTCCGTCATGCGCGCACACAAATATTGTTTTCAGCCGTTAATTTAATATCGCGATGATCGTGTTTTATTCAGTGTTTACAGATCTATTGATGGGACTCGTAACGCAGTGTGACAGTTGAGCGTGGAGCAAGAGTAACCTCGAATAACTGTGCGTCTGTCTGAGCCATCTATTTGTCTTCTGGCTGCATTTCAGCCTATGGTGTAAGAGCATCTTCTCCCAACTGCCTCTGCCCATTGTTTATGATCTAATAATAAACACTTCCAATGGTGCTGTCAAGAAATATGAATACCCATAATTCCTCAGCACTACCTGTCTCTAATAAATTCTACAGGATATTTTATTTCTTTGTCGCTGCAGCGGTTTGTTTGGCTCTGCCTGCAGCGGGAAAGTGGGAGGATTCGGTCCCACGAGAGCAAAGACAAAAGGCGCTTATGTGCTTCGACTGAATGAAATGAAGCAGATGAACTGTCTAAGACTTACACTTTTAACTTCGTATATTCCTTCGGCATTGCGTGTGTGTAGGAATTCGAGTGCGAGCTCGGCGTATCTTCCCACAAATAGTAACAGAGCCGAGGAGGCCTGGCTGGTGTGAGCAGTCTCGCTGATGCTTTAGTCATTTCTTTCCTGTATTCATGAGAATTTTCACCTCATATCAGGTTATAATAATGACACAGTGGGCGGCAAATCGCTTTTCTCAGGCAGAAACTGAAATCTGTATAGCGTATGTAGGCTCTCGTGCAGGGTGTGGGGGTTTCAGTTTCACTCTATGGACTAGGCACCACTTCCACTCCCAAGTTGTTTGTATGTTATGCAGGCGATTTTATTTATCTGGCAGGAGTGAGGTGAAAAATATGGAATCTGCCTCCGGTGCGTTTCCTCTTTTGTAACACACGCCGTGAAGCTGGATGTCTTTAGTGCTAAATAAGACTCGTTGAGTACTGTTTCAAAAACAGGCAGGAGCCAGAAGCATAGAACGATCTCAAGGATTCACTGTTTAATATGTTTTGACTCCATGGGAAAAAAAGCTGTTTTGAACCGTCTTTATAGCTCTCTGCAGATTACGTGCTCATGGAGTGTCAATTACATTGTAAACACTAATCCAGCCGAGTTGCATCTTGGCAAGATAAGTTTGTGCTAACGTTTGTTTGTTTTCTTGTTAACACGTTTTTCTATCTCATGACAGATCATACTGATGCTCCAATTGTACTTCATAGTAACAAATTTGTAGCTGGCCTTTTATTTTTAGGCTACAAAATATATCCGTCTGCAATTAAGATAAAAAAATACTTTATGAACAGGCCAGGATGTCCATTAATATTTGGAAACATCAGACATACCTCCTGCCATCAGAAACAGAATATTGGCTAGCTGGCTAGTTAAATGCTAGTAAGCTAGCATAAGTTGATCACATGTACTCAAGTGGGATTTCAGTATGATGATAAAAGTGATTTATTTTTAGCAGCCAAACCTGAGAAAATACACCACAGCCAAAACAGTTCATCATTAGCACTAGCAAGCTACGATTCTGATGTTAACCCTGCATTAGAATTATGAATAGGACCCGGGGTTAGGGACCATGATTAAGGATTAGGACCCTGGGTTAAAGTTAGGACCCTTGCTAGGGTTAGGGTTAGGACCCTGGGTTAGCACTAGGACCCTGTTTTAGTCTTAAGACCCTGGGCTAGAACCCTGGGTTCAGACCCTAGGTTAAGTTTAGGGTTGGGAACCTGAGTTAGTACTAGGACCCTGGTTTAGCGTTAAGACCCTGGGCTAGAACCCTGGCTTAGGACCCAGGTTAGGTTAGGGTAAGCGACCCTCGGTATATGCTCCCTTTTTTGGGGAATCATTTTTGGTTTCATTTTTTTAAATAAAAATTACCCTATAAGTAACAGTTTTAGAGTTATGATTTTTTTACAAATTTTGATTGTTTAAAAACTTTGAATAACAAATTGAATTCAAACAACAGTTGCATTTAAATTTCTTGTCATTTAAATCAGCCATCCAATAGGAACAAATCTGATAACATGACAGTGACAGCTTGGCAGAAACACTGAAAATGTACCAAGTATTACATGAACTAGCCATAACCTCTAGTATGTGACATCCTTCTGCTAACCGCTGGCAGTCTTGCAGTCATTTACAATCCTCACTTACACTCCATAAAACCCATTATTAATGGCTGGAATGGCATTAAGCAGGGATTTGGGCTTCTGCATAGCACTTACCTTGATTACTGCTGCATACGCGTGCATGCTGTTCGGTTAAAGGAGTGACTGTGTGGCCAAGTTTGGAACGTCACTCAAGTTTCAATCATTCAAAACATGAATTTTCAGTAATTCGTATGATTTGAAGAGCTTGTGTGCCTCGCTGTATCAGTAGTCTTTGCGGGTCTTTTCAAGTCTCCAGCAAAGATGTGTGTTCTCAAACTTAGCTATTTTTTCCTATTATATGCATTCCAAAAAAAAAAAACAGACTTTATCAAAGCAATTTTGAATAGAAGGGATTTGGCTCGGACTTCTTTTCAAATCTTTCAGATGATTTTTTTTTTTTTTCTGACAGTGTTTCTTGGGCAGATTGAAAGATTTGTTAGCTCTGCTAAATTGATCATATGGTAAATATGCTTCAAGCCACTTCCAGGAGGAATCCTCTGAGCACAGGATAAATTGCGATCATGTTTCCTGAGCACACGGAACGGCACCTCTGCTGAATACATTAACAATGTTACATACACATTTTGTGAAGCAAATGAAACCGAAATTCCTCTCAGCCCATATGTTTGGGGTTTTGGACAGAGTGCTAGCCATGGGAAATTGATTGTTATGCTATCCTGGCTAAGGATTTTAAATCTCTGCCTGCGAGACCACCTGAGAACTGAGATGGTCTGACAGGAAATACTGTCAAGCATGGCCAGTCAGTGTAGCTCACTTTTCATTTGCGGTCTGTTTTATTAATTATTGTTTTCAGTCCTGGTGAGCGCCTCTGTGCCAGACGGGTGATATGATTCCATGCACAAATGCACAGACGACCCCTAGGGTACTGGGCTTTATTTTCAAACCTCAGTGTCTTGCCAACATAGTCTCATGATTGAAAAAAAAATACATCTGCCAAGTTGAGGTAAGAAGTTAAAAATTTGACAGATTAATAGACATTGCTTCTTATTTATAGAAAATAAACAATTTCCGTTTGTTGAACCAAGAATTGGAGGTTAAGTAACCTAGACAGAAGTTTTGTGGATTTTGTACATAGCAGAATATATATAAGGGTGAGTCAAAAAAGATCCGCACTCTGGCTGTAGAATTTCTGATAATCAACTTTCAGAAAAGACAAATATATTATTTTTCGATATAATGTCCCTGCTTTTCAATACCCTTTGTCCATCGGTCAACAATCTGTGGGCCACTAATGCAGGTGATAGTATGATAGGGCAAAATCAGGACTATAGTTAGGACGCTTTAACACCTCAAAATGAAATCTCGACAATCTGGACAGCGGTGTGTGGACATGTATGTAACAACACAACACCCTTGGATAGCAGTCCTCTGTGTTTTGTTTGTATTTTAGGCTTCAGCTCTTCAGTAAGCATCTCAGTGTAACGAGCACTGTTGATTGTTGAACCTTTTAAACTACACACTGCTTTCTTTTGTGTAAATCACAAGTGTGGCAGCACCGCAGTCAGAAACGAACTGATGTAATGCGTTCAAACCTGCAGTGACTGGGGGGACAGCGTCCTAGTACAGAAAGCGTTGAGAAGACATTGTGGCCAGCAGACGTTTTAGTATAATTGGAGTGTGGATCATTTTTGAGTCACTCTTGTATATAGAGTCCTTGATCAGCTTATCTTTCGATGTGTGGGCACAGTTTCTTTATTGAAGAGCCTCAAATTAAACAAACCATTGTCAATGTATTATTAATTAAACAACTCATTCAATGTGTAATAAAATAGCCTACACCCCCAACACACACATTATGTGTACACCTACCAATTAACTTAATGTGCCTACAATATAAAGCATTACATAATCTTCTCATTTACCAGGCTTGGGCAACTGAGAGATTTACACCTCTCAGTGGCCGGGTTCAGCAGAGGGTTCACGGCCTTGCTCAAGTGCCCTGCAGTGGCAGCCCAATATCAGGGCTCAAACCAAGTAACCTTCTGATGAGTGACCCAGAGGTCTAACCTACTTAGACAGATTATAAAAAGTAATAAAAGTTGTAGGCAGCAGTGCCTATTTAAATCGATCCTTTTCGTTCCACTTTGACAAAATGAATCTTACTTGTGTATAACGTTTAACCAAGTTTTCAAAGGATACAATGTACAAAAAATGTACCCATAATCTCCATCATCCTGTATTTCATAGTATACTTCTCAGTATCTAAAGAAATTTTAGTCCAGAATGCAGGTCAGTGCCTCAGGCTACAGATGACAGCATGTGGGTCATTTGGGGCCTTTTTCTCACCAACCCCTCAACACCTTAATGGCACAAATAACTCTAACAAACACTGACCAGGTCCCGTGAGTCAGCTCACTTGTCTTCTCTGGCAATCGGGAGCACTGGTTTGGATGTCAGTGTAGATAGCGATGAGGTGGTCGCCATCTGTGACTCATAAATACTATTTCCTTGAAACCCCTGAGCCATGATGGCTTGATTGTGCTGGAGGCATAGATGGCTGCATTTCATATCGCCGACCTTGTGAGAGGGCTCAGGAATGATGGAGTTTTTTGAGCTAATAACGTCTTTTGTGGGCCCTATGGGAAACCCTTTTCTGGATGAAGAACAGAGTAACACGGTTTTTTTGGGGTTACATTGACAAACTTTAAAAAAAAACAAAAAAGTGCTCTCTGCACATCATAGGTTTTTTTTTTAATGCTTATACATTGTAAGCTCTTCTCAATATTGAGGTATTTTAAGCTCTGCACTATTCCCTGATCACTGCCTGTGCGTGGCCTACTTAAGATGCACTATTTATGCACTATACTGTAAATCGCACTTCTCCGAAGAAAAACAAAACACTGTCGCTTTGGTAGGTAATCAGAGATTGGTGTGAATCATAGACTGGAGGCTGTTGCGTTATTATAGCAGTTTTAATGACACTGCGTGGTCGTTCTTTTCCTGTATGATTTTTCAGAGCGTAGCACACATTTGCATATTTCTATGTGCCATATTTTACACTTCACTGTCACCGAACCAGCCTGAGCTTCTCTAATCACTAGCAAAGCCACACACAACTGTCTTGTTGTGTAAATCTTTCTAAACACACACACACACATACACACGTACATAGGCCACAAACTGCATAATGGGCAGAAATTAATTACTGAGCACTGGTTAAATACAGAGGTTCAGGCCCAGAGCTTGTTGGTGCACAAAATGTTTAGCGGGATAATGAGACGTGGAGGCAGCCTGGTTAAAGCAGCCCTAGCTCTTTTAATGGGAAAGGTCAGGCATGTCAGCTGCCATTATTGTTCGTCTGCCAGTCTGGAAGAACAGTGATCTCAACATGCTAATAGTGTACATGTCACTAGGGCTTTGTTAAATCCATCCCAAAGTTCCCTCTGCCTTTACCTGAAGTGTGCATTGACTCAGCAAAGTCTACCTTAAGAGAATGAATGCCCAAAGGCAAAAACAAGAGCTAATGTCAGATCCTTTCTTTTTCACTGTCTAATGAAATTAATTCATGGATAATGAAATAAGGCCATGGGTAATAAATAATAAGTCTCTGAAGGTTATTGAATTTTTTTCAGTAGATGAACTGATGCTGCACTCACCTATGGATATCAGGACTCATCTCAATATGAGACTCTTACCTAATGAGGTAAATGAAAAATATACACATACACACATTACTTGATTAAATGTAAGTAAAAAATAATATATATATATATATAGGCCACTAGAGGAAGGTTGTGAGTTCGATCCCCGCCCAGGGCAAAAACACGACTAAGGTGCCCTTGAGCAAGGCACCTAACTCCCCCAACTGCTCCCCGGGCGCCGCAGTTTGGGGCTGCCCCCCGCTCTGGACAAGTGTGTTCACTGCCCCCTAGTGATCACTGGTGTGTGTGTGTTTCACTGCACGGATGGGTTAAATGCGGAGGTCA
>JAOVVF010000034.1:8912957-8925834 GCA_028565595.1 Duopalatinus emarginatus | reverse complement strand
TACTTACATTTAATGAAGTAATAACCTAGCAGAGCTATATACAGAAATGCTTATGTCCCAGTGGAGCAATTTTGTAGGGAACATTGTTTGTCTGTTTATTTATTTGTTTAATAATAGATGCTCCTTTAAAGGAGTTTTTCTAAAAAAAATTTGGTTAATTTCCCTGAGCATTGTTCAACTCAGTTTGACGGTGACTGAATCACATGTTCTTAATGTTTATGAATGAAATGGTGATGTCATCTCCACTCTAGCTTAGAGTGATTTTTCGGTTAAATCCTTTTCGTTTTTTTTCTGTCCAATCTTGTCTAAAACCCTTATATTTGCACCTAGAAACACCATTTAAATTTTAAATGGGATATATCCTGGTCCTTTCTGGAATTTTTAGATGTTAGCATTTGACATTTTATTTTTTGAGATATGAGGACTTGTTGGGAATGAGGCACCAGAAACTTCTTCATTGACTTCAGTTTTAAATTTTTTATCTGTGTTCAACCTGTCATAACACAGGCATTTTCTGCTCAATCCACATAATGTTTATATCACAAACAGTCTCTTGAAATGATAGGTTAATAATTTTCCGAGTTTGTTCTGACTGGAAAAACCAACATTGTACCTATTTACACAAACAGGTGCATATTAACAGGAATGAGTGACAGAATTGAGAATTGAGACTCTCTGTGACACACACACACACACACACACACACACACACACACACACACACACACACACACACAAGGGGCAAAGTCTCACAGACAGGGGGATCTGTATATTAATAAATAAATACATAAATAAATAACAGCAGTATTGATACCTGTATGTAAAAAGACCATACTTATATGGACAGAAGTTCTTCACTCTGTCTTGACTCGCCTGTGCCCCTCTCTCCAATACACACACTTAAGCATGGACACAAATACGAACACACGCACTCCATGGTATTAGCTATAATCTTGGCCTCAACAGGCCACACGTGTTCAAGCTCTCTTGTAGTTCCTTTAGGTAAAGCATATCTAGTTTTAAAGTCCTGTCAGGATATCCCATGCTAGCTAGCCTACAATTAGCATTAATAGCAAATATTATGAACATTATTGAATATAACTTAAATATTATAATTTGAATGATTGAAATAATTTAGTTATATTCTGTCATATGATCAGGTTAGCTCATGTTAGCTAGTTGGCTAGGCTTAGCAGCAAATATTATAACCAGAAAATCTTACAGCGTACGTTTTTTTTTTTTTTCGTTTCCTCAAAGCGATTGGCAGAGAGAGAGAGAGAGAGAGAGAGAGAGAGAGAGAGAGAGAGAGAGAATCCACAATACACAAAAGTGCCCGATATTGAGGGCACCTGATGTTAGCTAGTTAGCTTGGTTTAGCAGCACATATGATAAACATCTGCAAATAAACTAACATAAATAGAAATATACAGTTATAAAACCTGAATATGTATAAATAAACACTTCTTTTTTATATATGGATACATGTGGGGCATTCCTGTTCTATCCTATGTCCGTTCTTATTACAGTTAAAATGTTTATGCTACAACAGCTACAATGGTTAACATGCACTTCATGTCATTTATGGATATTCACGTTTCTGTGTGGTTTTATGTAGACACATTTAGCTTCAGAAACTTGGGTGGAGCTCTGATCTCTATCAGGAAAGACAGTAAAAATTACTAGCAGTTTTAGCTTCAGTAACTGTTCACACTGATTGTGTGTGTGTGTGTGTGTGTGTGTGTGTGTGTGTGTGTGTGTGAGAGAGAGAGAGAGAGAGAGGATCTCACGTACTACTCACACACACAATCGTTCTGTCTCCAGTCAGAGGCCCTCCATGACCTACCCAGCAGTTATTTCTCTTGTGAAAAGTTTAATTGACTGTCGTGTAGGGTTTGTCTAATGTCCTTAATGATCTAGTAATTAGCTAGCACCTCATACATTATGTATGTTAATGAAGAAGCTTTACATCAGACATTACCGTGGATGCTTTGACATACTCGGTGCTCTATGTGATCTTGTAGATGCGTTATGACACTGGTTTTAACCTATAAGCACTGGTTTTTTTAGATATGTATTAGCACTGGCAAATTATACCTTTGATAATGGCAGATATTATGGTGTTATTTAAATAAGATCTATTTATATTTAGTTTGTAGCGTTTAAAAGAAAATTAGCCAATGTTGGGTGAACGATGAAAGGAAGGATTGTGCCTTCATGCTATAAGTGATATTTCTAATAAGATTTTTTTTTCAACGTGATGTCTCCATTATTATGAACCCTCAAGCCATACAGCGATAAGGCAATAACATTAAAACCACAAAACCACTTCCAGGTGAATTGAATAGCACTGATTATCAATTTACAATGCCACCTGTCAAAGGTTGGAATATATTAGACAGCAATTGAACAGTCAGTTCTCTAAGCAGATGGAAGCATGAAAAATGTGTAAGAAGTGTAAGAATCTTAGTGACTTCGACAAGGGCCAGAATAGGATGCTAAACAACTGGGTCAGAGCATCTGCAAAACACCAGGTCTTTTCGGGTGTTCCCATTAAGCGATGGTTAATGCCCATCAAAAGTGGTATAAGAAAGGACCAGTAACAGGGTCACAGGAGCCTAAGACTTGACTGATGTGTGTAAAAGGTGATGGCTTGTCTGATTCTGATCCCACAGAAGTTTACAGAAGATACCACAGCACACTTTTGGAGGTCTTGTAAAGTCCATGTCTCAATGTGTCCAAGCTGTTTTTGTAGCTGTTTAGGCATGCTGTTTTAACGTTATGGATGATCGGTGTATGTGCACATATAAAATTTATGGTAAAATTTAGAGGTCATAGATAATAATTCAAAATATTTGATTTAAGATAATAAGTTTGATGTTTTGGTAAATAAGAAACTATGACACTTATTTCTTAATGGCTGTAATATATTAAGGTTAGTCTGGGTGCATGATGGTTTTATATCCTTTCAAACTGTTGAATTTAATTCAATTTTCTTTATTCAGCTCTTGTAAGGAAGAAGGAGAGACAATTTCTATGAACTCGGACGTAATTCAAACATCGCCACCTTTGTTTGTTTGAATACATCCAAATATAAAGGAAACAGCAGTTTCTACTGTTTGTCAGCACAACCTTACGTTTCGACAAAGAGGCTTTGGATTCTATATGTAGGGAATAATGTGTTTTTTGTATTATACGTTATATTACGTATACAGAGTACACTGCAATAAAGGCAGAAAGAATCTGGCTTTTACATTTGATCAGTTTAAAAACAATTAGAACTGAGGATAAAGTTTTAGCTTTATTGAAACGTTACCAATATAAATAACCATTGCATTGTGGTGCCTTTTTTTTTCTTTTTAAAGAACAGCCATTGTTGTGATTTTGATTTGATACAGAATGCATTTATTACTAAAAATAAAAAAAAAGGAACAAAAGAGAGCTATTGTCTTTACTTTCAATGAGTTACAGATATCAATAAAGGAGATAGCAGGAGCACAGATACTCTGTTAGTGTTGGTAATACTAATGGTATAAGGTCATGTAATGTAATTTGTCTTACACGATCTGTAAAATGATATTTTATATTGAATGTCGATAACAGCATATTTACTTAAAATAGAACTGTAATTTTGAACGTGTCCTGGAAATTCACATTACCAGTATTAACGGGACATGACCAATGTGTTGAACGGTAATTGAGAGTTATTTCCCCTTGGTAGGTAGAGGAGAAACAGGTCAGCATGGCCCCTAGTGTTTAATTCATTCTTATTATCTGGCCTGTGAAATGAAAGGTCATAGATGAGGCATTGGGTTCTGCTAAGCCTCAGCATATCTAAAGACCTCTACAGCCTGGACTGCCCATTGACTCATTAGTCATTTTGGACGAAACATCACCTTTACACGTTTACAGACAAACCAACACTCACATTGGGAATTATTAAAGGCCTAGTTGGAAAACCGCACACGTCCTATGCTAAGCAACCCTAAAAACGTAGGTTCAGACACTACGGCTCATTCTCCACTCTTCCGTGACTGGTAATTAAGTGCTGAAATTTTGATGTATTCATTACAGCGAAGCCTACCAACAGCAGCGTTCACAGCACTTTATGGGTCATAACTAGTGTCAGTGCTGTCAGAAAACTGTTGATGGAGGGAAATTACCATGCATTTAGAGAGCATAATTAAAGGAGCCCGGACACTTGGGAGCGAATGAATGCCGGTTGCATTTTGAACAGTATTCTACAGGGGGCTTCACAAGACATTTTAGAATTCAAGTGCACGATCAGTCAAACGTTTCTGCCGAAAATGATTAATCACCGTTTTTCAAAGTAAATCTTTATTTCTTCTGAAACTGTTTATGTAAAGATCTTCATGTCATAATTATTAAAAAGTGTAGTAGCGAGTTAGATGATTATCAAGTTAAAGGTCTAGCTGTTATCCAGATACTGACACCTGTAATTGGTCTAAAACTACTAAACTGAATTGTATGCATGTGTTTTCTGTTATAAATATAGTAACCCAAATTGGTATACTTTTTTGCATGCTATTATGCACTGAATTAGCAGAAAAACTCCATTGGCGGCTCCATAACGGACCCAAAGGTCCGTCTACAAACGTCTCTAACAGGTAAACGCTATGTGTACTTTTTTTCTAACAAGGTACACCATTTCATGTCCTGCATTCTGATGGGATTTGCCAGTCCCACCTAAGTCAGCAGATCTCAACCTTAACACATCTGGGATGCCATGCAACACGCTGCGGAACACCGTAATCCCACAACTCCGAACACAACAGAATTGTGAATCAGTCCGCAGGAACTACGGTGTTCACGAGCTTGCGGAAATAATCTGTAGGCAGTGGAGTCCATGCCCCCTACATGAGGAGCTATTAAGTATTAAACTGGTGTATCACCTGCATTGCATGGCATCCCAGATGTGTTTGATAACATTGAGGTCTTGAAGTGGAAATGGCAAAATGGCAACTCATATGAGTGTTCCTCTAACTATAAATTGGTGTTTCTAGACGTGTTTTGGTCTGTTAGATAAGGACATAAACAGGTGTAACTTGGTAGAAAGGACGCACACAGAGTTCACCTGTCAGAGACGTTTGTAGATATACCAGGGGTCCCATAGAATGCCAGCTAAACAAACCGCATTCCATAATGGAGCCACTACCTGCCTATGTATTTTGCATAGGCTTGTCTGTACCAGGTTTTCTGGCACATAATTGGACAGTTTTGGGCTAAAGTCCTAAGATAGACTGGAATACACACCTACCATCTAGAGCTATCACTTTTCTGATTATTTTGACCTTAGAAAAGAACATGTATGTAGTTGTATTTGCTTCTGACTTACGACGGCTGTAGATGGAGGCGCCAGATTGCAGAAGAGCAACACTGCTGTTGATTTAAGTAAACATGCCGAACACGGAGCCCTGTGAACTGACAGGGCTTGAGTAGTACCCCGTAACAGCGGTTTAGCCCTCGGCCAGGCTTGATGCTGCTCGGATAGCTCTCACCCACACTGGCAAGTAAACAAGATACACCAGCAGGCTGGAAATGAAAGTCTGAAGGGTGATGGGCAGCAAGAGATATTGGCTGACACAGAGAGAGTGATGGAGATGAAGAGGCAGGGTTGGGAGCGAGGGTAAACGAGATTGGAAGAGATGGTGGTGGAACGAGTGAAAAGGAACAGCAAGGAGTGGAAGCATATTAAGGAGAGTGTCTTGGAGGGAACCTGCGATTTTATGTATGTCAGTATGTCAAGCTGAGAAAGATGTTGGGTAAGTACGGCAGGATTGTGGGAAAGATTTGGGGGAATGACTGAAGGATTGTAAGGGAAGAGATTGTTTGAGAGACAGGATTGATTGGGTGTGCTGGAAGACTTGCTGGAGATTTGGGGGGTTGTTGAGGAGGAATCTCAGGGTTCTAGAGGATGATTTTGAGTACATACTGAGTATTCTGGGGAATATTGAGGAACAATCTGAGAGTTGTGGGACAACATTGGAGGAAATATAAAGATTGTGGGGACGGTAGGCAGGGGGATGAGAAATATGGGGCTAAATTATGGAAACACTGTGGCTGATTTAATGGGCTTGTTGGTGTAAAACTAACCAATATGTAGGGTAGTTTTGAGGAATGTTGGGGGCAACAGGTAATGATTATCAGGATATGTTTGGATAGAAGATGAAGACTTTGGGGATAGGATGGTTGTCTTGGAATGTGGGGATGGGGGTTGGTTATTATTTCAGGATTGTGGGGATGGGTTTGAGTATTATCTGAACGGTATAGAGATGGGTTTGAGTATTTACTGAGGGTTGTGGGGATAGATTTTGGGATTTACCGAGGGTTGTGAGGACTGATTTGGGTATTACATGAGGGATGGGTATTAGCTAAGGATTGTATGAATAGTTTTGGTTATTATTTCAGGATTGTGGGAATGGGTTTGTGTATTATCTGAGGGAAGTGGAGACGGGTTTTGGTATTTACTTTGGGTTGTGGGGATGGGTTTGAGTATTTACTGAGGGTTGTAAGGATTGATTTAGGTATTACTCGAGGGTTGTGGGGATGAGTATTGGTATTTACTGAGGGTTGTGGGGATTGGTTTGGGTATTATCTGAGGGTTATGGAGATGGGTTTGGTTATTATCCAGGGATGTAGACATGTGTTTGGTTATTATCTAAATATTGTGGAGATGGGTATAAGCTAAGGCTTGTATGGATGGTTTAGTTATTATTTCAGGATTGGGGAAGGGGTTTGGGTATTATATGTGGATTGTGGGGATGAGTATGGCTATTAGCTGAGGGCTATATAGATGTGTTTAAGAATACAAGGGGTTTGAAAATGTAAGGTAGAATGAGCTTGTTGCAGAAAAGGAGATGTGCAAGAGAGTTGAGGAAATAATGTTTTTATAAGAAAGGTCCAGGAATATGGGTACATGTTGGGGGGAAAAAAGCTGAGGATTTTGGAGAAGTGTTGTAAAGAAAGATATGGATTTTATGGATCTATTATGGACGATTTGAAGCTCCCATTGCTGGAAATACTAAGGATTTGGGGGTAAACCTTAGGGCAGTGTAGAGAGAAGAATAAGGATTGTGAGAGTTTTATTGCAGAATGCTGGGTATTAGTGAGTCAGCAGCTGAAGGACAGAGAATATGTGAGTGGTTAGAAAAAAAATAAGCATTATGACAAAATGTTCAAAAGGAATGCTGATCATTGAAGAAATTGTGTTGGGGGAAAGCAGAGGATTTGTGGTAAAATGGTGGAAGAATTAGGATTGTGGAAAACACTGGGGGAAAGAAATCAGATGTTGTTGGCCAATGATGAGGAAATGTGAAGGTTTGAGCGGATGTGATTGTGAAAGAGAAAATGCTGGCAATGCAGAGATTTGGATTTTACATTAGAGACTGGAGAAGCTGAGGATTGTTGGGGAAGAGATAAGCTGAAAGCTGTGCATTGGGGATGAGTCTTGTGAGTAGTAAACTGGTACAGTATGTGGTAAAGTTTCGGATTGTGAGTAATATTTAGTTTCAGCAGTTTGTGTTTTAAGGGTGGAATGGCAATAAAATTTCACTTCACTCTATAACAACTGTGGGGAAGTGAGTGAAAAGTCGAGGCTTGTGGTGAAGCAGAGGCTACAGGGTAGATAAGAGAAGTGCATCCTGGAGGGTTGGCTGGAAGACAAACTGTCCCTTGCTGTCAGGTCTTCAGGTTTGATTGATTGCTTATCTGTCCTTACAATTTATCAGCTCTATTGCACTGTGGCTGTGTGTAGGTGTTTGCCAATCTGTGCGCGCATGTGTGCGTTGGAAGAGACAGACAGCAACCAAAATGTCTGGTAGAAACATGTATTTTTCAAGGAAAGGTGTGACTGGATGAGCTTAAAAATTTTACGTTAAGGCCTAAAAATATTGAATATATGTTGCCAGATCGAACTTGTGTGTGGAGACTAATTACACAACTTTTTATGGATTTTCTTTATGGTCTGGTTCAGCTTTTAATATTTTATCAGATGTACATTATAGACCATATATTTTGACATTTTAGTAGTTTATCAGATATCAGTTTATCATTAGTGAACCATATTTCTTCACATATCCCAGCTTCTTAGGAAGTTGGGGTCAGAGCTCAGAACACCCCTTGAAAGTAAGACACTAGTTTAGCATTGTGCAGTAAACACCACACTAGGGGGCAGTAAACACACTTGCCTGGAGCAGTGGGTAACCCTATCCTTGGCACTCGGAGAGCAGTTGGGGTATTGTATGCTTTGCTCGAGGGCACTTCAGTCTTGTCTTGACTTGTCAGTGCAGGAAGTCAAAGCCGAGACTTTCTAGGCACAAGGCTGTAGTCCACAGCTGACCCCTTGCTCAGTTGGCAGTTTGGTAGTGCCGGGGTTGAGCTTCTGATCAGTAACCCAGACCTATAAACTGTAAATGCTGAGCCACCAGTTAACAATACAACAAAATGCACATAACAAACCGCAAGATGTAATGTTGCCGATAAACTTTTACTTCACTGCTAATTTTGTCCAAATCTAACCAAACAGCCATCCCATCTTTCCAAACTGCTACTTATGTAACATCAGGGGGTGGTGTAACTCACATCTGTATGCATGAGCTCACAGACACCCGGGATTGGCCATTGTTGCCGTGATTGATGCCCCCCCCCCACACACACACACACTTTCTAACAGCATCGCCAGTTTTGCTTTCTTGACTCCCAGTCATAGATGGCTGTAACATCATAGCGATTCGAAGTGGAGATAAGGTGAACATAACGTTTTTAAATCCAGTTTACTATCATATTCAGATTCTATGCGGTGTCTGCAATACAGGTCCCTGTAAAGCTATTGGTATAGAAATGATATCATACTTGAATAGCGCACATAAATTAAGTCCAGCCAGAACTACTGCAAGAGCTGCTGTTATAGAGGATTAATCATCCGAGTCACCTTCTGGAAAAAATCAACAGCAACTGAGATTCTGATTTCGGACTCTTATGAAAAATCTATACATCAATAACAGGCTGGCTTTTTTTGAAACCCTCAGTGTTGAGTGAGCTATTAAAGGAATGAAATGCCTTAATTGAGTCACAACATCTTTTTTTTTTTGTGTTCCATATTCCTCTATATTTCTAACGGGTGGTGTGTTCTGTTGTCTCACCAGACGTCTTTATGCTGTATGTTTGTAAAAACCGGGCTAATATAGGACCAATATCTTAAGTAGCATGAGCCTAAACCTGGCCGAGTTGTAGAAGATGGATGGAAAAAGCTGATAAATTGCATTACTTAGAAAGCATTGGAGAGATGCTGCCAATGTAATCGGAGTTGAGAGGGACATGGTAAAGCGGATGGTATGATATCATACGGTTGTATATGCCAGGGTCATCGCTCCGTTTTTGTATTGCTGCTACATCCTACTGGTTTGCGTGCACTCACATGTGATCATTTTCTGATCACATCATCGACTGATTTAATTTGCACGCTCTAATAATTCTTGCCCAGTCTGACTGTCAGTTGGAGTCTTCAATCATGTTTCATACCTAGCTTGATTCCTTGAAGTCGTCCTCATAATAATCGTTGTCGTCATTGCCGCTGTGACTAGAACCACTTCAATCATATAAGACTGAGGTCACTGGAAGGCCTTAGGCAACATGCAGGCAATCAGTACCCTCTTATTACTGCACATTCTATGGCAGGAATGAGACAGTTTGATTTTTATTAGCGGTCTTTATTTCTCCCAGGCAGTTGTGTCTCCACCAATCAGCAGGAAATTACTCTGATTATTTTCAGCATATGGGGAAATAAAATCCCATTTCCCCCTTCAATCTCTGAGATGATTCAAACCAGCCCACTGCCCTGGATGGGGGAGAAAAGGTGCTCACTGAAGACTGATTGAGGTTCACCATTAAAGGAGGACCGTTTTTAGCACTCTTGATTTATTTGGACTGTTAAAGTTAAGAGGTTTCTTTCACAGCCGAGAATTAGGAAAACAAATGCTAATGTTTGACTGCGGCAGGATCACAGTCCTAGCAGTCCTGTGTTCTGTGATAACGGCTGATACTAATCCAAATAAGAGTGTTCGCTAAATTGAAGTACAATCATACAAGTAGTGTTTTTTTTTTGTTGTTGTTGTTGTTTTTTGTTTTTTTTTTAAGATGTCAAACTCTGAATCTCAGGAGGACGTGTGCCAGGTATTGATGTTCGTCTTTGATTTGCGTTCACTGAGAATGACAAGCGAAACTCTTTATTGCAGTAATTGCTTTTGTCTTGAAAGGAAGTCCAGTTACATTCACATAATCCTTTAAGGCACGTTGGAGATTTGGCTGAGGAAAGTATACAATTACATTAACACCTCAAAAGACACCTCAAGGCATCGTAAATAATTGTAGTTCGAACGAAGCGTGATAGTGGGTGCCAGATGGCTGGCATATTCCATGTCCAAAGTCGTGCATTTAATATTCCGTGACCCACTGCGTCATGTGTGTTCTAGGAATATGTCACAGAAGGCATTACCACCCACTATGGACAGAGCAGTGACCACCCACAGGTACTATATGACCGACTGGTAGCATCTGGCTAGAATAGGCATATTTTTCCAATTTTGGTAGATATAGGCAACAGTGAAAGTGAACTGTTTGCCTACTGTGCTTGCACCCAGAGGAATGTGATCCATCCGTGTAGTGAAACACACACACACACACTTGTGAACACTAGGGGGCAGTGAACACACTTGCCCGGAGCAGGGGGGGCAGCCCCAAACCACGGCACTAGGGGAAGCGGTTGGGTGAGTTATGTGCCTTGCTCAAGGGCACCTCAGTCGTGTCTTGCCCTGTGCGGGGATCGAACCTGTGACCTTCCGGCCATGTGACCCCAAGACTACGGCTGCCCCCAGTGGGCTGGTTAAAAAATCTGCAGTCCAATTTAATCAAATCATGACTCATTTATCTTCAGTAACTGAAGTCGAACTCTAGCAAAAGAGAATGCATCTTTTATACCCTGCAGGCTTTTCCCTTTTCCAGCTGGTGAATTTTATTGATGTCGGATCTGACCGCTGCTTGAAGAAACAAAGTAACAGATAAACAGCTAGATCTCTGTGCACAAGTTTTACCTCTTTATCACCAAATTAGCTCTGCTTCCTGAACCAGGTCCATTCAGGATACTTGAAACCCAAAGCCTGAAAAAAAAAAAAAAAAAAAAAAAAGATGAAATGTTTTGATCACTTCATACTCATAGTTTCTAAAGACTTCTCTCTTGACTTCTCCATTGTTGCCTTCTCCAACTCTGCATCTCTTTTTCAACCTGTAGAATTACAACACACCCACTACATTTCGCACTGGAAACCCAGCTATGCTTTGCCTCCCGCTGAGTTTAGAATCAATTTATTTCTGGTCAAAATATTCAGAACGGTTCACAGTGAAGTGGACGCAGAACCATGTGGGCGTATGGGCTACGTGCGCTTGCCCTGGATTCTCTTTGAGTTTAAATTCTCTTTGAATGCCCAGTTCCCACAGACAGATATTAACAAGCGCCAAACCGTTCAAACCGTTCTAAGTAAACTATCCCCCTGTTCCTTCACTATGGTTTATATAAATGACCACCCTGATGGAACTGACTGATCGTCTCCAGCTGCACTGGCCCTGAAATACGCAGCACTAAGGCAGCAATCACTTAATTCTGTCGCCGTGCCATGCTTTTAAAAGAACAGATCAGCCAAGAGCAGCCAATTTCCTTCTCGCAATGGGCGCGTTGTATTGATGGAGTGGACGGCCCTAATGTTTTTAGCCTTCTGGGTGTCCATCTGTGAGCATTTCTCCAGTGTCATCACTGGTCTGTTTAAGTAGCTACAATGGCTTCTTCAGGCAGAGGGGAGATAATGCTGGCTATTCGTCATACGGGAATTCAATTTCAGACCCACAATTCCCCTCGTAAAAGAGTTTCCAATCCATATATCAACCATTTAGTTGTCTGTTTTCATGAGTGGGAAATCATTTGTATGCATTTTATTTATTTATCGCGCTGGGAGTAGTAGCGGGAGGAGGGTGAGCGCCTTAGGGGTCAGAGAGAAAAATAGTACTGCAGACGATTAGCCGGGAAGGCGGAGGCGAGCAAGGAGGACTACAATCTCTCTTCAGTCTCGTCTCTCCCTGCTGCAGTCCAGTTGGTGGTCATAACCTATTAACATTCATTTCATAGCTCTGGTGAATATCAAGGGTGTCCAAATCCAAATGCGTTTTAATAACAACCTTTTCCTTTTACATAAACTGAGCCCCTGTGATTTAAAAAAGAATGAAACTAGCAATCATAGTGAATGATTTATTATGCCTGTATCTCAGGTTATTCGATTAATAGCTGCTGTTTTGGCTTCTCAATGCCTCAGTGTTAAAAGTAATTGTCAAGTAATGGTACAGTAATTTAACTACAGTGAACCACTCATTGACCACTGTCTTTTACACACTGAGGAATTTGACCTCTGCATTTAATTCATCCATGCACTGAAGCACACCCACTATGGGGCAGTGAAAACGTGCCCAGAGCGCTGGGCAACCCTGTACACAGTGATCCAGGGAGCAGTTGTGGGGTTAGGTGCCTTTCTCTTGTCAGTACAAGAGATTGAACCAGGATTGAGACCTTATGATTACAAGGCTGGTTTCTTAACAAGCAGCCGTGGCCTAGTTGTCTCGTGATCGGAAGGTCGTGGGTTCGATCCCCACCAAGGGAAAGACAAGACTGAGGTGTCCTTGAGCAAGGCACCTAACTAACTCCCCTAACTGCTCCACGGGCGCTGTGGTTTGGGGCTGCCGCTCGCTCTGGGCAAGTGTGTTCACTGCCCCCTAGTGTTCACTGGTGTGTGTGTGTGTGTGTGTGTGTGTGTGTGTGTGT
>JAOVVF010000034.1:8850606-8879462 GCA_028565595.1 Duopalatinus emarginatus | reverse complement strand
TGTGTGTGTGTGTGTGTGTGTGTGTGTGTGTTTGTGTGTGTGTGTGTGTGTGTGTTTGTGTGTGTGTTTGTGTGTGTTGGATCAAACTAGTATGATAAGAGATTCTGAATTAGTTTCACTGTTATTAGGTTTGGGAATCAATGTCACATCGCGCTGTACCTGATATCTCAGAGACGTTGCTTCTCTCATTTTTTTTCTACGTTCAGGAAACTGTAAACACATATTGGATTGTATTTTTACAACAAATTTACAATATAGGTCAGAGGTTACTAATAGACGGACCGTGGTCTGGATCCTGACCCAGACACTGTCCTATCCTAATAGTAAAATATCATGTATTATTAATTTTTAAAGAAGTGTTTCTTTTATAATCAGCGTCACTTTTCTAACATTCACGGTGTAGGTTTACCAGTCCAATCGCATGCATTGTCAGTAGCACACATGATGCTTCTTAGCCAATCAAATGGGTGTATTATGATAAGTCAGAGTCACTCAGTCAGTCACACACACGAGAGATTGGAGTCGAGAAACATCGGTGCGAGTAAAGTGAGTCAGAGACAAGCTCATTCACATGGCGGTGCTCTAAACAGAGAAACAGTGAAAACTGAGCATTTAACCAATAATGTTTATTCTTCACACGGACGGTTTAAAACCAACATGTCTCGTGTTCTGAGACCCACTCAAGTCTGATCTCAGGTCACAGAAAATAATCAGACCCACTCATGTCTGATCTCAGGTCACAGAAAATAATCAGACCCACTCAAGTCTGATCTCAGGTCACAGAAAATAATCAGACCCACTCAAGTCTGAACCCACAGAGAACCCACTTTATTATTCATCCAATTCATTGTGAAAACTGACCATAAATAGTGTTAAAATACATGTCAAATTATAACTGTACTGTACTGTCGATTTAATATTTAGGTGTTGATGATATAAAATGTTGATATAACTTAAGGCTTCTTTAATTTATAGGATACAGTTTTGAATCATGGCAGGTTAGACGTTATGATGTTTTGGACCCTACTGAAAATTAATAAAGTACCTCTGATCTACATCTTTGTTTTTTTCCCTTTAATTTGCCACCTGTCTGTGGTTACCAAAGTGTGTTGGTAAGAAATAAGGTTGGCACAAACCACCAGAAAAAGTCTGTGGAATTGCACTAGAGTGATAAAAAGTTGCCGTTTTGATGATGATTGTGGAAACGCTGTCTAACACACAGCTCCAGAATCTCTCCTAGGTGAGTTGAGATCTGATGAGTGTGACATCGTTTTTATTTTCATCATTCAGCCTAGAAGACATGATGGTGTCCAGGGTGTTTCCCTGACTTTAAGTTTCAGGACATCCTGTGCTCCAGTAGTATCCTTAGATTATAAATGAATGAGAATGATAATGGGGAATTCAGTATATTACTTCTGTAGACATATGCTGTTGCATTGCCGAGCGTCAAATTTCAGAATGCCTTGTGTTCAGAGACCCCTGTTCAATCCCTGCAATGAACAAAGCATGACTGAAATACCCTTGAGCAAGACATCTAAACCCCAACTGCTCCCTGGGCGCTGTAGTTTGGGACTGCCTCCCAGTTCCACTCCACTAAGCATGTTCACTGCCCCCAAGTAAACAGCAACTTTTAGGAGCAGCCATGGCCTAGTGGTTAGGGAACTGGTCTCGTGACCGGAAGGTCCCAGGTTTGAGCCCCACACAGAGCAAGACTTGACTGAGGTACCCTTGAGCAAGGCACCTAATTCCCTCAACTTCCGGGCACCGTGGTTTGGGGCTGCCCCCCGCTCTGGGCAAGTGTGTTCACTGCCCCCTAGTGTTCACTCGTGTGTGTGTGTGTGTGTGTGTGTGTGTGAGTTTCACTGCATGGATGGGTTAAATGCAGGGATCACATTAATCTGTGTGCAAGCACAGTAGGCAAATAGTTCACTTTCAGTTGCTCTGAGGTTTCTGGCAGACACTCAGATTAGCTGGTTAGTGAATTTCGAGATGATGAGATCAATAGTGTTAGCATGACCGTTGCATCTTTGGAAGCTGAACTGTTTTACCCTTGTGTTCGTTTGTTTCTGCGAACACGTATAGTATTCCCAGTCACTTTTGACTGGATTCATTTTATACCATTATGAATTCACAATAATAAATATTTTATCACCTAATGATGTATTAGATCTTCTTTACCAACTTCAGCTGTTGTAAATATTACAAGTTTTGAACTTGTATTTGTTGTGTATGGCCTGTAAACCTCATTTACCTGAACTTATACCACTTGTCTTGTTAGGGAATAAACCTGTGTTAAAATACAATGTTTGAACAAAATCATGGAACCTAATGGCATACAGATGAAATGTTCTGCATTTTTAGAAAGGAAACTTGTAAATCTGTCAGATTTGTATGGAACACAACAGGAGGGTTAACTGTATAGATGAAGCTAGGGTTAAATTTACTTTGGTATGTTTATTTGGCAAGTCAGTAGACATTTGCGTAATGAAACCGTTAAGTGTTAAAAGAAGTTTCAATTAAGACTTTCATTAGGAAATAAACGTATTTGGACATAAATGGACGGAGTTTTCCTTTTAAACCAAATTATTTAATGCCTGAATGGTACGATTATCATAGTATGTGTTTTTACACTCCTGTCCTCAACAGCAACTCACATCTAAAAGGCATGAAACAGACTTTGTTTGGCCTGTACCTTTATTCACTGACTTTAAAATATAAACAGGCTGCATGAAAAACCATCCAGAACCTCAAAACCTTCTCCATCTGAACCTCCTTCATGTGAATGTGAAATCTCCAGCTGTTCTAATTGAAGTCAGTGGTTCAGCTCAGATTTTCTCCCATTTTAAGATCTGTGGGAGACTCTTTATTATTATTTGGCCCTGTGTGGAAGCTGCAGCTTCAGTATGTTAATTGTGCTGGGGTTGGATACAGAGTCATGACACACCCTGCAGCCTCCGGATCCTGGACCCCCCAGTGCGACGTGTAAATGAGAAAACTCTTTTCCGCACCTGAGACCTTTCCAAGGCCAGCGTCAGTAAAACTCTCTGTTTAGTCTGGTGCATTATAGCGCTATAAAGCTACGTGGCATCCATCTTAGTCATGTTCTCAAGGTTTACTGGGATTGATTTGCTGTTACTGGGCTTTGTTGGCCGACAGACATGCAGCGCCGGGTTCTAATTCTCTTAACGCCTTTTTTTCCACCGAGCCAAATTGGTTCGTTCCCTCTAAGTCTTTCGTACTACAAAAAACCCCTCCAACATGTGCCAGTCTACAGAACAACACCAGTCTTGTGCTCTGAGCTGTTCGAGTCAAACCTGCATTGATATTTCTTCGCTCGCCTTGTGGTAAAATGATTGCAGATTTTGGCTCAGCTCCTCACAGGTAACTCGAATTGATTTTTCCATTTCTGTCTACTTATTTTTCATTTCGGTCACATCAGCGATCTAAAGATTTGATCTAAAGAGAACACCCGGCATAGCATTACAGCCAATAGAACTCCATAGGAAGTGCAAAAAAGCCTCGCTCCAGGTTATGCCTGCCACTATTTTAATAGATTTTCTCAGCACTACCATAATTCTTCTTTCCTCCTCAAGGACATGCAGAACGTGTGTTTAACAGCCTGAATTGTTGTGTTTTTGCTTTTTTTTTTTTTTTTTTGTATTACACCATCCTTGGTCCAGTCATGATTTTGCCCGCACATTTGACTCATTGTCTCTGATTCATATCGTGCTGTTTTGAAAGCTGCGGCACGCACAGCGGAGAGCACGTGTGCCGAACACACTCCTACAAGCACTCCTACACGGCCTCTCAGCTTTACAGGGCAAAAGATAGAGCGAACCCAGCTCTGTGGATGACAGGTTTGAGAGTGACGAATCGACCCAAATTAATCACTAACAGCAATCAGCCAAAACATTAAAACCACCTGTTTAAACAGCTGCCGAAACATCTCGACCTATTGATGCGTTGACTCTGTAGGATCTCCTAAGGTGGGGTATCTGTGGCATATGGCACCAATACATTAGAAACAAATCCTAATGTGGGTCATCTGATTGGATTGGATCAGATATTCTACATCAGGGGTTCTCAGTCCTGGTCCAGGAGATCTATCACCAGTTTAGCTCCAACCCGAATCTAGCACACCTGATCTGAGTAATAAAGGCCTTCAGAAGCAACTGAACATTAGAGTCAGATGTGTTTGATCTAAACTCTTTAGGGTGGTAGATCTCCAGGACCAGGATTGAGCACCCCTGGTCTAGACTTTACCTCCCACGCACATCAGTGAGCCTTGGGCCATCTGTGACCCTGTCTCTGGTTAACTGGTTGAAATTTTTTGGACCATTTTTGGTAGGTAGTTACCACTGCATGCTGGGACATGCCTCATAAGACCTGCTGTTTTGGAGATGCTAGGACCAGGTCATCTACACATCACAATTTGGCCCTTGTCAGAGTCACTCAGATTCTTCCACTTGCCCATTTTTCCTGCTTCCAACACATCAGCTTCAAGAACTGACTTGTTACCTAATATTTCCTACCCCTCGGCAGGTGGCAATGTAATGACCTACTCTGTGTTAATCAATCAAAGTGTCAGTGTTCTGGTTTTAATGTAACGGCTGATCAGTGTGTATATGTAAATACTAGATTTATCTGGTTTGTTCCAGTTTTGATTAAAGCCCTATTTGGACTGGATTTGTTTTACATGAGATAGTGATCCAATGTAATTATTAACACAGTATGTCTAGGATTTTAGTCATGGCCTGATCCATTGTGTCAGTAATTTTTACAGACTGTTTATATTTTTTAAGATAATGTCATATTTTGCCTTCTATAAAAGCACCTGTAGAAAGTACCCCAGGCAGTTTACTGTATCATATTCAAACTGACATTGTGGTAAAAAAAAAAAAATCCTTTATGTCCTGTGGTAAAAGAGGATTTGTGTATGTGTTTTTCCGTATAAAGACACTCCAGGAAGCACTTTTTTCTTTGTCTCCTAAAAAACAGAGTTTAAATACGCAGAAAAATAAAATACAGAAGACTTAGACAAATAAAATCTTGTCAAAGCAGCAACAGCTCAGTGGGAAGGGGTTGGGGGGGGGTTTACAGTATAGTACAGGTTCTAGTCTTGGTTCATCTTATGGTCAGGTAGCCTGCTGAAGATCAAGCTCAAGCTGTAGTCACATGCCCTACAAAAAGCACTTAACAATAAAGATCAGAATTTTATATACACTGAAGAGGCAGAAAAACTGGTACACCAGTCTTATGCTTGGTAGGTCCCCCATGGGAGAAATAATTTAGTAGGCAATGAACGGCATACTTCCTGTGGAACGGTGATTTCTTTGTTCTACAGCATGGAATTCCAGATGCATGGCATTACACTTGCCAATTTTTCCTGTTTCCAACACATCAGCTTCAAGAACTGACTTGTAACCTAATATATCCTAGCCCTCGACAGGTGACAATGTAATGAGATACTCTATGTTTTATATATTTTTATATAAAAAGTGAAAGTGAACTTTTTGCCTACCACAGAGGACCACATTTAACCCATCCATGCAGTGAAACACACATTAGTGGCAGTAGACACACTTGCCCAGAGCATGGGGCAACCCCAAACCACGGCACCCAGGGAGCAGTTAGGGGATTAGGTGCCTGTTTCAAGGGCACTTCAGTCGTGCCTTGTCCATTTACAAGTTACAAGCTAGACTGTCCTATAGTAGTGTTCTGTAAATGTTAGGAAGCGGACTTGCCTAGGCTTTGAATTGCTGCCAGGGGTATGTGAATCGATAAAGGTGGTACAGTGGGTACGGCTCTCATCTCACATCAAGCAAACAAACAGATTTCAGATACTAAATTTCCTCTAAGTGTCCATGTGTCTGCTCTGTAATGGACTGGTGACCAGTCCAGTGTGTTTGTTTGCATTCCTCACAATGAATGAATTAATCATAATTACTACAACACTGGAAAATGTTAATCTAGATTAAATCTGTTAAATGGCTGGAAATGTTATCTTGTATGACTGGTCTGTTTATTGTGTTTTTTTTTTGTCGTTTTTTCCCCAGTATGCAGTCTGGCTGGTGCTCTGGGTCACTTGGAACGTCTTTATCATCTGCTTGTACTTGGAAGTGGGTGACCTTTCCAAGGTAATGGATCTTTCTTTCATGTTTTATAATGCAGGGCGGTGATTCATTTCCAGGTGGTGGTGGATAGGTTTTGTAGATAGGACAGAACGATCTTGCAGGTTGTTCTCAGGTGTGCTTTTGTCACGTATCTGATAAGTTGTTAGCTGCGACGTCTTTGAATCTCTGAAAGATGTTCAGCGTGCAAGGTCAACGCCGAGAGCAAAACCATGCCTGTTGACAGCCACCGTGCTGAAGCACTCACTCCTGTAGCCTTCTATCCTCAACAATCCTTTTATATACATGCAAATATGTAAGAAACAACATTGCTTTTTTTATGTCTTCTTATTTTCTTCTTCTTGCCTTTCATTTTCCAGGATAAATCGTTCCATATTCCCTCATTTGCTCACATTTGTAGAAAAGAAAGAGCATAATTAAAATGTCAAAATGTCAAATATTGTGCCCAATTAAATAGCAAACCAGGCATGTAAGTTGATTTTCAGATCCATCAAGCACTTCACATACTGCATTTTCCTTTCAGAGGCAGTGACGCTTCCTCTCATGCAAACGAGACACCTCCGGAATCGCATTTTGATTCCTCGTTTTAAAGCTTGCTCCTCATCGTCTGTGCAAATGACAGCTTTGGAACCGAACTCCAGTTAAACTCGACGAGTGCCTCCTTCCCACACATTCATTACTCCAGGCCAAATATCACTGCTGCCGCAGTCATTGCTTCCAAGGTCATATGTGCTACACACATCATCTAAACCGGTCTACGATCTTAGACAGTCTGGTACGTCATCGTTGCCTGAGGATATAAATAACTCCTGATGCAAGACCGATGCTGTGTCAATTTCGGTTTTCTGTCAGTCATACAGCAGATCATGGCAATCTAGTGAAGGAGAATAATTGTCAGAATTGAATGATAATGCGAGCCTGGTATTGCCTGGTTTCCGACAGCACAGCGCTGTATTCTTAATGATGAGAAATGGACCACAGCAACAGTAATGGTTGTCATTTTTTTCCCCTCAGCTGCAGATCTTCACTGGAGATTGATTACTGGATCATTAAATCACACCGTCGGTTGCTAGTCAATCAGAGCTCCACGTTGGTCTGTCACTACTGTATAATCTTACCACCGATCTCATATTTCACTTGTTATGTGTGTTATAACTTGACTTGTTATATGTGCTTCCATCTTCTCAAACGCCTTTCCCGCAGATATCTCGGGAGGATGTGTTTCATTGCACATTGTCTCAGCTTCCCATTATGTCATTCTCACTAAGTTTACAGAAAGATGAAATATAGCTAAGAAAAAAAAAAGTTTCCATCTGTGAAAGGTTCCATCTGTTGTATCAGTGACATTTTCTGCTTTGTTGATTTCTTTACAAAGTGCTTAAATCTTCTAAACAAGCATGTTTTAGAAACTTGGTTGTGTCTTGGTTATAATTAAGTTTCTGATCTTAAGTTGCATAGCATTATATTTTTGGAAGTTGAAAAAAAAACCATTAATGACAAATAATTGGTGCAGAAAAAAATATGTGCAATGTGCAATGGCTGAGTGGCATTACATAACATATTACAGCAATCTGTAACCGGTCAGCCACAGAGAATTATTGGCTGTGCTGTCAGAAAAGAAGATGTGGAATAATCTGTACTCTGTCAGTCATAGTGACGCTAGACAGTTGTTGGTCTCTGTGAGCTCTTGCATACAGAAGTGGGCAGAAGCGTTTTCTTTGAATGTGTTACATCACCATCTGATTGCATAAGCAGCAATGCCTGTCTGCACGTAACTCTGCGGTTCATTGCCCTCACTGGTTGGTGGCTATTAAGTGATTGAGGAGATGTCTGATAGGTGAGAACTAGACAGGTCTAAATTAGGGAGAAAATCAGGAAAAAATGACAAATGATGTCAGTTCATGTGGGTTTACAGATAAACTAACATTTTTACATTAACCTGCTTAATACGCAATTTGAAACTGAACGCACTGTTGCACTAATCTGTTCGCTCCACTTCACCATGTTGGGTGTTGTATAAACTACAAAAGCTACACTTTCCAATCATAGAATAGCTTGGGCTCACATCAGCCCCATAGCATCCTGACCAGAGACATGTACATAGAAAAAAATGGATGTCTATCTGTACTTCATGAAAAACAGTGAATCCTCACCAAAATAAACAGTAGCACAATACATGGATGTACCACAAGGTTTGACTCCTGGCTGGCTCTCCAGTTGTAGGAGGAAAAAATGTCTGTCTGAACTCGATGAAAAGTGTTAAATCTTTACTAACATAAGCAATAGCACAATACATGGATGTACCACATGGTTTGACTCCTGGCTGGCTCGCCAGTTGTAGAATAAAACAGGTCTCTCTGAACTTAATGAAAAGCGGTAAATCTTTATTAGAATAAGAAGCGGCATGGTACATGGCTGTACCACAGAATCAGCAGAGTTGGAAAATCACATATATACATTTGATATATTGCCTTTTTCCTAAGCAACTCCTGTGGAGGATGTGATGTCCGTTGCATATGACCAATGTTAGTGCGGTCAAGATGAAAATACCGCCCCCTGTTCTAACTGATGGTTGTTGCTCACTTAAGACCAAATCTTTCAAAACCTTTTAGTTGATTACATCTTGTGATCCCACATAGAGCTGTTCTGGCCTTTCCTTCTTTGGTTCTGCATGTACTAAATAAGCCAAATGCTCTTCTTCATTTTGGTTTGGACCTTTTATTATTATTCTTATTATATGCCATTAAGTGTGTTGTGATAAGTCAGTCCTTTTGGGTCCATACTGCTATTTTCTTACATTATCAACAACTCTATTGTCTTAGAGAGCAGTCATGATGGTCCATATATTGGCATTACAAATAGTATGTGGTTCTACTCTATTATAAATAGGATGAGGTACAGAAAATAGTCTCCATGGTCAGCAGCTTATCGGTCCATGTATGAAATATATTAAATGAATCCTAAACATCCACTGAAAATCTTTAATATACAACTAAAATGAGTTACATTGTGTATGTATACGTCTTTAAATGACACTCGTATGCCCTGGTAGCTGCTGAACTCAGATAAATATTGTGTCAATAGTAACTTCGATATGCCTCCCAACCAACATTACTTAAAAACATGATCAGGCTCTTATCAAGACTCTACATTTTCCTCTTACACTTGTGGCACGGTGCCTTTTAAGAAGCCAGACCGAGCAGACGCAGTTCTCTCCCCGAGGCTCACACTGGCCATTCGCTGTGGTCCTGTTAGATTGGACTTTTTAAATCTTTGAAGCTTTTCCTCCAGAGAGCTGGCAGGCTGTCAGTGGCAGGCTGTCAGCTCTGCAGCACAGAGGAACGAAAAAAAGAAGAAAGAAAAAAAAAAAAAAAACCCAAAGCTTCCGCCTGCACAGCTTAAGAGCTCCTCCGCTGCTTTTACAGAAACCTTCCATCTTCTCGTCCCACAAGTGATTTTGTCAGTCATTTCTCAGCCAGAAATGAAAACCATTTGGCAGCGTTTCATCCTGTGTGAAAATGCTGGGGAAAAAAGAAAGATTGCGATGATACAGGATTATTCGGTTCTATTTTAATGAGCGAGCAAGAGCATATTAATTCCTGTGGTTGATTTTTTTTATTATTATTATTATTTATTTATTTTTGTACTGCTGTAATGTGTTTTAACCAGGAATGAATTTCCGACTCTGTAGTGGCGAATGTAATTGCGTTAGATCGCTGGTGTAAACAAATTAAGACAAATAGGTGAGATCTCCCAGTCTCTCTCTGTGCAAGCTGAAACATGCCTCGTCTCGTACAAAGGCCACAAGCCGTCTTGTGCCAAAGGCGGAAAGCTGAAAGAGTGACCGAACTGACACAAATACAGTTTTGCTCCTTGGGAAAAAAAATCCAATCTGGTGTTTGCCATTGCAGGTCAATCTAATTTGCACTTGCAGAGAAAGGTAATATCGGCTGTCTTCCTCGCAACATGGATGATGAATCTCGATACACAGTGTTCTCATACAGAATACACGTATCTTCTGTATTGGAGCACTACATCTTTTTTTGGTGTTTAAATATTCAAGTGGTTCCTGTCAGTCCCTGGCCTTGGGTTGTGTCTTTATGTTTGGAACAGGATACAATAGCCTTTACTTGGAGGGACAGACCCTGAGCAGAAGTGGCAGCAGATGTAGACGAGAGAGAGAGAGAGAGAGAGAGAGAAGAAAGTCAATAACATAGCAACTCCTTCCTTGTGTGTGTGTGTGTGTGTGTGTGTGTGTGTGTGTGTGTGTGTGTGTGTGTAAATTCAGGCAATTTGGCGGACATCGGAGATGTTCATTGCGGCCAGAACACGAGACATTAACCAGCAGCTTAGCTGTGCCTAAGAACACAATTACTCTCCCTCAAGCATACGTGGACTTTTGTTCCTTTCTCCATGTCTGCTCCTTAGTTCCATATTTTAACACAGCCACTTTTTCAACCAGTTAAAACTTGTCTATGCTTCAAGATCCTCCATATATCACCTTCCCCGTTTAGCATGTGGATATAAATAGAATATAATAGTTATTCTTAAAGGCTAAGCACCACCTGATGGACCCCCCTGGTGATTTAACATTGTTTTAGATACTGAAATGTATAGACATGCATTAAAATGAAAATAGCAGTCTTAAAATTGACGGTACCGCTACTGTGTGACATCACTGGTGGACAACAGTGAACAACGGCGCTGTAAAACACCATTATAACCGACTTGGACTGGGAATTTCATAGTGCTGGATCTTCAGATTCTGATGATATTTCTGAATGTGATGAAGAGGATGAATCTGCAGTGACAGTGAGGCTGACTGGATATCATCAGGAAATTGAACACCCCTTTGTGTCATTTTGCATTACAGTGAGTGCATCTACTAGTGTTGTTGTCCACCACATACGTCACACGTGCGACACCAACGACAGTTTAGGCAACACTGTGGGCGGGGCTTAACAACAGTCTTTTATGCCGTATTTAAAAAAAAAAACAAAAACGTTTTCTGGCTATTGATTATTACAAGTTAAGAAAGAACTTAGGTTCCTCTGTATTTATGTGTTTGACACTTTTATATTAGTTTGTGCTTAGCCAATCATATATTAAATAGTCAGTTGAACAGACAGTTTCACTTTTGGTACAAGTGGTTGTGAAATGGTTTGGAGGGTTCAGAGATCCTTCTGGTTTTGTTTTGTTCATTCTAAATACTGCTGCTGTAAACATCAAGACGCTCAAGATGTGAAAAGGTGCAATATATTAGACATGAAATAAACAGTTCCTGAAGTTGATGTGTTGGAAGCAGGAAAAATGGCGACGTTGACCAGGGCCAAATTGTGATAAAAAGACAACTGGGTCAAAACATCTCCATAACAGACACCATTGTGGGGTGCTTCTGGTTTGCACTGGTTAGTATCTACCAAAAATGGTCCAAGGAAGGACCTGTGGTGGATCAGCAACCGGGTCATGGGCACCCAAGACTTGTTGGGGGATGAAGCCGTCTGGTCCGATCCCACAGAAGATGCACAGAACGATCTGTTGCTAATGTCTTTCTTCCAGATTCCACAGAACGCCTACACAGGTCTTGTGGACTCTGTGTCTCAGAGCAGTTTTGTTAGCCATTGAGGCTGATTTCATTCATTAGATGTGATATTATTTTAATTGCCTTTATATCTGTCATCAAGCTTTTTGGGATTCTCTCTGTTGATTCTCTCAGGTTAATGATCTGGGCAGCAGTAGATTAGGGCTCCACATTGCTAATAGGAAGGTTAACGGTTTGAGTTGCCACAACTGGGCCCTAGAGCAAACTCCACAGAACAATGAGGTAACCACAGCTAAAAATACGTTTTTAGTTCTGTGACAATAGTTCAGTGCTAATCATGAAATGCCAACATCTGATTGGTTGATGGCAGCTCAATGTTTTGGAAGAACCTGGTTTGCACAGTGATGCACAGAAATTAGAAGTTAAATCCACCCTCGATTGACGGTCAAGATTCGTACAAATCTGAACATTCCTGTCTAGAATTGCAGTCAGTTGACTAGACTAAGCTCCGCCCCACTGGGTCTGATAGGCTAGACATATTATTAACATATGTTTTTACATAGCACAAAGTTTAGGCAAATCATCTAATTAATTTCTAATGTTTTTATCATTCCATTAAAGTAATCGACTTATTTACTGAGTGGTTCTGTTCCATTTCACTTGGTTTTAGATCATTGTCATGATTTTATTGTATCCTTTCTAAAACCGTTGCAGGACAGTGAAGCGCTCATGTGAAGTGCCTCTGACTCACATTTGGACCGATTTGATCTGCTGACGAACCTCGGCCCCCTCGGTTGCTGTTCAAAACAAACGGATGTTTCATTCGACGTGGTTCTTGTGGTTTTTGTATTTCAGCGAAAGCACTGCATCCCTTTTGAGCGTATAATTAGTTTGATTGATTTGATTTGGTTGAAATGATTTCTTCAATGTGCTGTTACTGTAATTGTTGTAATTCCTGATCTCCAGAGCTCTGTGAAATGGATGTCATAGTTACAAATTTGCAGTAGTAAATACACAATAAAAACAGTGCATCAATGAATGCAGATGCAAATGCAAATGCGCCTGCCACAACTTGAGGCTGGTTAAGGTATATTGTTACGAATGGCTTGTTTAAGGGGATTGGCTCATGACTTTAAAAAAGAGGCCTGGATATTTTTGATTCGCAGTCCCAGACTTTCCAAACAGTCACTGAGCGGAGGGAGGATTTGAAACGTCGGATTTTCCAGTGGTGACATTTCAGTGAAAAGCTTTTTTTTTTTTTTGTGAGTTGGAAAAAACCTTTTATCTAGCAAATGTCAAACAAAAACACCATCTAGTGTGTATACTTCTCAGCAAGATTTTCAGACTCACATAACAAGACTTGGCTAGTTTCCAGTGTATTTTGGGAATTGGTCCAGTTTTTTACAAAAAGGGTCAGTGGGCAGATTAAAAATACTGATAGTATTAAAGCACTATGTTTTCAGAAATGTAGAGAGGTAGAGCTACAAGTGATTTCATGTATAAGTGACAAAATTATTTATTCAATTGTTGGAGATAATTGCTGATATTCTGCGTGTGTCTAATTATTGCTTGGCATGTCTTACAGCAAATGCGTATAATATTTTTGATTATATTACAGTAGAGCAATAATATTATTACTAAGCATACACCCATAAAAACTGGTACACCAGTCTAATACATGGTAGGTCCCCCATGGGGCATGGACTTCACAAGCTTGTGGAAATATTCTATAGGTAATGAAAACCATATTTCCTGCAGAACAGTCCACAGTTCTGTTATATTCTGAGGTGTAGGATTACTGTGTTCCACAGCCCATTTCATGGCATCTCAGATGTGTTTGATAATGTTGAGATCTGGTGACTTGGTAGGAATGACAAAAACCCCAAACTCTGATGATAATTTAGCGTTTCTAGACGTGTGTGGCGGCGTATTGTCCTGTTGGAAGAGACCAAACCCATCAGGATGAATGCAGGAACATGCAGTGTTCACCTGTCAGAGATGTTTGTAGATATACCAGGGGTCCATCACGGGTCTATCCTTGGACCACTTTTGGTCAAAAAACAAACCCAATACCATTATCGAGGCTTTGTACCGGGATTTTTTTTTTTTTTTTATTTTATTTTTTACAGTTTTTCTGGTACTTTAGTGTGTTTGTGGACATTTTTGATAATCTCAAGTGCAGATATCAGGTAATTCTGTATTTTAATCTTGTGCTTGAAATTAGGTAAAGTCTATTCATCATCTTTTTCCATAATAAAAATTATTTAGTCGATTTTTGCAGAAATCCTGCTTCTAGTATCTAATTACAGTTTAGCATGTCTTAGCAAATATCTTAAAGGCATAAAGGCACATGTATGTAATATTTCTCATTATGATATTACAGTAGAGCACATATGATTATTAAGCATATTTGTGAACATTTATTGTAACCTCATGTTCAAATATCAGACAATCGATAAGTCAACCTTGTGCTTGAAATTAGAAAGACTCTGTTTTATTGTAATATTATGATAATAAATACGAGATCAATTCACCATCTTTATTTATGATAATGTCACGTTCTGGTCCGTCACATTCGAGGATCCTCAGCCGTTACACTCTCGTGCACCGTTCTTAAAAGTTTTAACAAGTTTGTCTGCCCTTATGAGTTACCATTTGTCATATGAATATTTCTGTGTGGGTGCAGAAAGTGATATTGCTGTTAAAGCCAGAAACTCAATCTATAAAAGTCAGTTGCTCGAGGTTTATCTTTGCCCTTTACTATGAAGGAGGCTTAAAATGCATCTCGCCCACGCTCTGTCAGCACACTCCAAGTGCTCATATACAGTAAAATGGAAGGATTCTGATAAACTGTCAAGGGGATAAAAAAAAGTGTGATAAGGTGATTTCTAGTCAATTTCACTGGGAAGTGGTGGGGAAAAAGGCTGAGTCTGTCAGCTCCAGGCCCATCTGAACAAATGAGTTAGACTCCATGCACTTGCTCAATAAGACCATCATTTCCCATCAGCACCCGTCATTGCCGCTGGGGCATGGAAGGAAGAGAGAGAGAGAACAGAGATAGTAGTTTAGCAGAAAAAGAAGTCTGCCAGATGCGTCTGCCTATTTCTAGATGGTATGTGATTTATCTATTTCAAACAGTTACAAAAGGGTGCAAAAGTCCGCTAACTTGAAACGTCCTTATTTTATCCGTTATCAGCTATTTTGTTAGTGGCCTGGTAACACAGCAGGTAGAATCGCTGACTCACAGCTCCAGGTTTTTTTAGATTTGATCCTCGGCTTGTTTCGTGTTAAGGCCTCAGCATACTTTTTGTGAAACAAAGCCGAAAGAGCCTTGGCGAGCTTACGAAATGAAAGTGAAAATGTACTGTTGACCTACTGTTCTTGCACACAGAGGCATTTACTTCCACATATAACACATCAATGCAGTAAAACGCACACTAGAGATTCCACACACTTGCCCAGAGCAGGAGGCAGCCCCTATCCACAGCGCCAGGAAGGGAGTTTAGGGTTCCTTTGAGCACCGCTTTGATGCCCACAACCAACATGACACAACTGACGTGCGTGCATACTTACTGTTCTTTCGTATTGCCTGTCACGCTAATCCGACCAATCGCATACTTTGTCGCGTAGCGTCTTCGTTTACAACAGTGCACAACAGGGCAAGTGCATTGTTTGCAAGGAGTATGCCAAGACCTTCACTCCTCATATCCAAGGCGAAAGTGAAAGGTGAAAGTCAACTGTTTGCTTACTGTGTTTGCACACAGAGGAATGTGACCTCCGCATTCAACCCATCCATGCAGTGAAACACACACACCAGTGAATACTAGGGGGCAGTGAACACACTTGCCCGGAGCGGGGGGGCAGCCCCAAACCATGGCGCCTGGGGAGCCGTTGGGGGAGTTAGGTGCCTTGCTCAGGTCTTGCCCTGTGCAGGGATCGAGCTGGATAATCCACCTGGATTCTCAAGTTTCTTACCACCTCCCAAAATTACATGACCGGTCCAGATGTAAACAGTTGCCCTGCTGTTCTATACATTGTGCATATCTGCCTTGTGCCTAGTGTTCCAGTGATTACAAGTGTCAGTGTGTTTAACTGTTACCTAGGGCTGTTGAGATGTTAGAAGTTATAATTGCCTGAACCTGAAGTGGATCTTCTTGGGCCTATGTTATGTGAATAGGAAAACATTTATGGTGCTAAAAATGTGCTAATATTTAGATTTGTGGTGCCAAAAAATTGTGCATTTTAATAAATAAATAAATAGAAATTTGAATATTAAACATTTGATATAATCTAATTTGAATATATACAGTATGTTTTAGATGTTTTGTTATAATAAATACATTTTCACATTAGAGAACTTTCAAAACTGCAAGAATGATTTTAATGATTCAGATTTTCCCAGGAGTTCTAGTCAAAACCCTTTCTGTAGAGTTGTACACTGAACCTTTCAGGGTTTTTGTGCCAGATGAACAAACTAAGCTGATTCCTAAGAGTGTGAAGTTGAATGATGAATGGTATAAAACAGCTCTCGGATTTTTAGACCAAATAAATCTGTGACACGTTTGCTTGCTAACCTTTTCCGCGTATTTCGCATTATAAAAGATTGAGAACGTTAAAGAGCTAACGGGGAAATGAACGTCCCTAAACATCTGACCATTTATCCTCCGCATATTAGCTAACATTCATCCTGGTACACTGTTTCTTGGCATGAATTAGCTTGTCTAAGCACGTTGCTAATAGTCTGTTGTGCCAAACACTTTCAAGCGCACAAACCAGAGAATGATGTTTCTTTAATAATGTGATAGTCATTCTTCTCACTGTGGTGTAATTAGTGACTATCTCAGACTCACAACCTTGAGTCCTGCAGCCTTTCTGGGGAAATCGATATATCTGATTTCCTATTATTTAAATTGATCTGGCCCTCTGTTAAATAAGTAATTAAAACTTCCTAATACCAGGTTTTATTGACCTAATTCTAACCTTAGGAGACCTGTTGTCAACAGCACATTTGAAAGAGTGTCAAAGTAACCTGGCCCATGTACTATGATTCTACACAGATTGAGTCAGACGCCTCTGTTCCTTTCAGTGTCTGAATTGGTTATTGAAGTTCTTTTAGGGTTCTTAAAGAAAGAACAGTGATCCTTTTTTTATAGTGGTTCCAAGTTTTAACCTCGACCCAGAGCACATTTATGAAATTCTGTAAGCTGATTCATAAAAGCATGGTATCATAAATATTTGTAATAAATATAAAATTTTGGCAGGAATAATCATTACTTTGTCATACCATTACTACCCTGGTATAACCTTGTGAATTATAGGGTTCGGTCACACTCCATTAGGTATTGTTTCCAGTCATTGTATCCTACCAGGTCTAAATCTTGAAAACATTGAACCAGCCTTTAACCGGTCAGAACTGACCACTGGATGACACGCTCCAAATCTCTCAAACTTGTAAACGACAGCAAGCATCCCTCAATCTGCACCAAGTGCAACTCTATGCCAGGTTGGCAAATGACAATTGCAGATATTATGAAGTAAATTTTAGGAAACACAGAACATTAAACCACTCATAGCTAATATTTGATATCAGACCTCTGGGTAACATTAGCAACATTATTAAAAATTTGCGTGGACGGCTACACAACACGCCACATTGATTCAACAGAGCCCTGTTGCAAATGCAGTGGGTATATCAGTCTTTTTCCCAAACCCCATTGGCAGTAACACAGCAATGTGTGTTTGCTCTCAATGAATAATTCTAGATATTCTTTTTGTCCTGGCTTCAACTCCTAAACTCATATTTGCTAGTGTTGCTACTACAGCTGCTTGTATTGCGTTTGACTCTAGCAATACCACCATTAATGGAACCCTGTCACTACCACTGAGTCCTGCCCATGTGATATGCCTGACATGTGTAGAGTATTCATCCAACATAAAATGGCCTGCGGTGAAACAACCACAGTTTTTAATACTAAAGGTCACTAATACACTAATCCAACCAGTCTTAAAAAGTTTCGATCAGGGCGTTTTGTGGCCATCTCATCACTGTATATCCATCATTTGAAGTGGCTCTGTTTCATCAAGAAGACTTGCACAGCATGAGAGTTAAGCCTCGTGCTACTGAACATTCTGCAAAGGAGTCAATAACTTTTTTTTCCTCCCTAATTGACTTTTAGTCTCTGTGTTTTCCTGCGTGAGATCAGGAGCCTGATCATTGGCACTATGATGCAACCAGGGCAGGACGCTGTAAGTGCTTGTCGAAGATGCTTCGGCTCCAACCAATTTGGGCATTGATCACTGTCCGTCATCCAAGTCCATCGGGGGCTTGTAAAACAAACAGTTTTCTGTCCTGTTCTGAAATACAAGAAATGTCAAGAAATGTATGGGTTTGTAAAAATATGTATTGTAACCTAAACAACAGGTCAATTTCTGTTCTAAAAAAGATATCAATAAGTCAAATGCGATGATTACCATCATGAAAGATGCATACAATGCAGAATCCAAATCAACAATAGACCAATATTTAAAGCTTTATATACTATACAGAGCCGTCAATCTACTTTCTCCTCTCCTCTACTAGAAAAAATGGAAAAGAGGATGACGGTGACGTAGCAGTGACTTCCATAGTGGGGTCCTGATCACAAGGGGCAGTCATGGCCTAGTGGTTAGGGAACGGGTTCGATCCCCACCCAGGGGATCATTCTCATCAACACTGGGAATTCCTGGTCCACAATTCTGTTGTATTCCGAGGTGTAGGACTTCTGTGCACACTGGGATCAGGTGACTTCGGTATGAACAGCAAAACCCCAAACTCATATGAGTGTTCCTAATTGGGTGTCTAGATGCGTGTGGTGGTGCTTTATCCTGTTAGAAGAGGCCAAACACATCAGAATAAATGCAGGACATGAAGGGGTGTAGCTCATCAGAAAAGAGACACACACAGCATTCACCTGTCCGAGACATTTGTAGACGTACCAGGTGTCCCATAGGATGCCAGCTAAACAAACCCCATAGCATTATGGAGCCACCACTAGCTTATGCATTTCATACCAGTTTTTCTGCCACTTGTGTCCTATTCCAAATAAAAATGAATCTGTATTAACTTAAAATGACTGCATTTATGATCACGTCTAGCCACATTTTTTTTTAATTGTGGACCGTTCTGCAGGAAGTACAGTGTTCATTACATACATAATGTTTCTGCCAGCTCATGGAGTCCATGTGCTCAGTTGTCTGTTCTCAGGCTAGGCTCTGGATCTACCCCAACCTGAGGATGGATGAAGGTGGATGAATGAATCATTTCTTGTTTAAAATTTCATTTGTGCTTATAGTAATAATAGTTTTGTTTCTCAGTGACGTTTTGTCCATGATATGGCGTGATATATTGTCCAGTCTTTAGCATATCTGCTACCAGAGACCGTGATCAGGCATTAGGGTTCTTTGCAGATATCACTCAAACGGACCCATTTTTACACGACCATAGTGATATTTTTAAGTAAACGACTGTGTTTGACGACACAGGAACAGCACAGGTTACAGAATAGACTCTTTTGAAGTGTGCTAGCACAGATGCTTTAATGGACTATGGATGTTTGCCATGTTTTATTGAGGGTTTTATTGGGAGCTTTGCGAAGCTTAACTGCTTTCACGTTAGGTTTGTGAAGCAATTCATTGCCGTGCATAGCTCTACTTCGTGAACCTGAGAAAGTAGAATGGTTCCTTCTACACAATCCAGATATATGTGGACTGTGCTCATTTTTACATGCTAAGGTTTGTGTTTTTTTTTATATAACCAAATATATAACTCTACACTTATTGTTCTTTTGCAGTGTTTATTGGCTGCTATAGGAGGTGTGTCGAGATAGGAGTGGGCTAAACTGCAGGGTGCCAAAGAACTCGGCTGGCACTTCGTCTCTGATGAACGTGAGGCTGTGTAGCGGGCTCTCAGTGTCATTAGAGATGACAATAAGTGTTCCTATTCCAGCATGCCATTAAGATCAGAGTGACACTAATGCGGTGGCCAGACACTGAGCAAGCTTGTAGGAGCCATACACCTGTCTAGGTGGAGGTGTGTTCATTTACCATACTTCCACCTTACTTTTTCAAACTACAGTACATGCAGAGGAATGTCATCAATCATTGGCCCAATTAGCCTGGTTGATAAGATTTTGTATGCAGTAGCGTGGAAGTTTTGACCATCATTTATGGTGCACCACAAGAACTTTATATGAGTCCTGCTGCTGAAAAAAAAAAAAAAATAATAAAAATAATTCCAAACCTGGAACAGTGGAATGGCTCTTAACCAATATGTCTGAGTTTCAGCACACCCACTCAGTGGCTGAGGGGGAAAAAAAATTACAGTTGGAGTAGTGAGCTAAGATGAGATGTAATAATTCTAGGTTTGTCTGCATTGCGTGTTCAGTGGTGCCCACTTGAGTGAAGAGCTGCGATCTCAAAATCTGACAGCAAGGCAACTTGACAGAAATGCAACCATGGTGATTTGTCCAGAGCACTGTGATTGGCAGAGTCGGAGGAGCCAGTCATCTGGAGCAGACCTTGTCATTTCTAACATGGCCTCCTCATCTTAAGGGTGACACATCAACCGAATGACAATAAAACGAGACCCGGCTCACAGTTATTGAGAAGCAAAGAATGCTTTTTTTCTCCCCAGTCTGCTGTCTTCTGCTGCTAAAATCTCCAGCCTACACCTTTTCAAAAGTCATGTTGCAGTGCTCAGAAACCATTGTGGGAATATAATTGGATTTAAACATTACCGTCTGCTTAAGTGCTGAATATTGCTATAAAAAATGGTGAATGATTCACCTCAGGCCCACTGTATTCATTTAATCTCAGAAAAGTCTTGGGACAAAATAATAAAAGACTGCTTTAGAGGTCATTCTTGTATGGTATTGTATAGTAAGGCACAATTTAATAACTTACCCATATGCAGTGGTATCTGTAGCACGGAAAGCCTGACGGGGTACAATAAACTCCTTACAGGCAGCGTCCGACTCGTCAATGAAACCATACACAAACCTAGTGGCTCAGTGAATCCAAACACAAACGAACCTCATCTATGAAGTCATGAATGTACAAATAAAGCAGAAAGTAGTAGAGGTAAAGACAAGGATTGATTCAAAGTGGTTCTACATAATGATTCATTGTGGTCTACAACTGGAATAATACAACCAAAGCAACATTAGAGAGAAACCAAATACTTTCTATACCTTAACTTACAGCCAAACACAATGATGGTCACGGCTCAATTCAATTTTATTTGTATAACGCTTTTAACAATGGACATTGTCCCAAAGCAGCTTTACAGAAATAACGGAAAGGGTTATATATTTATAGAAATGTTATCCCTGATGAGAAGTCGGTGGTGACAGTGGGAGGAAAACTCCCTGAGATGACAAAAGGAAGAAACCTTGAGAGGAACCAGACTCATAAAGGAACCCATCCTCATCTGGGTGCAAGTAGCCAGAGAATTAATTAAAGTCTGTGATCTGATTCATGGTTTCTACATCTGTCCATTATGATGTTCTATAGACTGTCCATGTCCATGTTTGGTCAAATGAGACTCCAAGAAGAATGGGGGTCAGAGTGGATCAGGCAGGTTTGGGGAGCAGGAGGAATCAGAAATTGGGGTCAATGGTACCCCCTGGTGCTGTATCAGGTGTAGCTCATCAGAATGGGAGGTGAAGAGAGAGGATAGAGAAGAGAATCCAGAGAGTTACGTATGATCTTTTATGTTATGGTCACATTAAATCTAAGTTGTGCAGGGAGCCAGGACAAACTCCAGCAGACTAGCTAAAACAGCATAACTATAAGAGAGAACCAGAAGGTGACACAGACATGAGGGCGTCCTGGGACATAAAGCAGCCAGCCACTCCACCGTCATCATACCTGAGTGAACATGTGAGAGTGGGGCCATGAACCCTCCAGCTCTGAGCCTTGAACTATGGACAGCTATGGAGAATATGCTTGACTAAACAAAAATGTTTTCAGCCTAGACTTTAAGACTGAGATTGTACTACCTTACCGGTATTAGCGGCTAACAGAACTGTAATAGCTAGCAGTGTAGCAACGCAGATTGACAAAACGTCATGACGCAGATGTATGTAAATATCTCATTATTTAATGGCTGATCTCAGCATGGGGCGAAACGATTGTCAAAACAAATATTTGCGATGCATTGGATAGCGAAATCATTGTCATGTGTAATGAATATTTTAAGACAATCTTAGTTATGAAATAAAATACATATTTATTTCCTGTTACACTGAATTATTGACCATGTCCTGGATTGCTCCACAGTAACCTCTGGTGGCCCCACCAGCCCCTAATGTTGGAATCCCAATTCCCATGTTCATGTTCATGTCACCTCAGCTATTTATGTGTTGTGTGTGTTGGTATAAACTCCACTGTTCCCCGAAAATCCAAAACCCATCTCAGTAATTCTACAAACCTACTAACCACTCAAGCCTATGTACTGCTTCACTGCTTGAGCTCTTCACAGTGTAATGGCAAGAAAATGGATTTAATAGCTGTTATTCCGCATTACTCTTTCAGAATAGGTCATAGTGCCCAGATCCCACTTTACCTCACAGGAACAGAAGTGTTTAATTGCTGTTAGTTTGATCGGGTGCGAATCTCAGAGTCTGCAGGTTTAACCTGTGTTGAACGACTGCTATTCATCTTGCTGATAAAATGTTTAAAATCAGATTTAACACCCAAACCTCTGACCTCCAAAAATGGTAATTTTAAGTCATAATGCAATGTGGTACTCAGTCGTGTGTTATGAAGAGTGCTCTAAATGAGATTTTTGGAAGAGATACTTGACTGATTCTGCTGGCAACAAAAGCACTTTGGGAATTTAAAAAGACATACTGATTCAAATTAAGGTTCTACTCAAAACGGAGTTTATTTTAATGGCAGTACTAAGGTACAAGTCAATAATTGAATACATTGATCCATATAGATTTGAGTGCTTGTTTTTTTTCTGTAACGACACAAAAAGGGAAACTTTCTGACCAGGTGGGGATGCTTATGGGCTTCTAGTTGCTTTGATCAGTGGATGGATGGATAGATGCATGCATGAGTGATGGATGGGTGGTGAATGGGTGAATGAGTTTATCAATAGTAGATGAATGGATTGTTAGAAAGGTTGGTGGAGAGATGGACAGAATTCTCAGTATCTTATAAAGATGCTAAAAGAGAATTTGTTTTTTGGCCCGGTGAGGAGGTTAATGGGTTGCTAGTTGGTTTGATGAGTTGGTTTACGGTTAGGTGGGTGGATAGATAAGAGCGGTGGGTGGATGCATGGATGGATTGGTGAATAGAGGGTTGAGAGGACGGATGAATAAATGGTTAGACCGGTTTTCAGTGACTGGATAGACAACTAAGTCAATAAATGAATTCATAGATGGTTGGATAAACGGATGACTAAAATGGCTAGAAAACAAAGGTGAATGAGTTTATAGATAGTTTTACAGATGGAAATTAAGAGCAGTAGGTGGAGAGGTTGGGGTAAGAAGGTGTATGGGATGCTAGATGAACATATGGATGGATGGTGGATAGATGAATAGATGAGTAGATGGAGGGGTGAGTAGATAGATGATAAATAGATGGATGGAATGAAAAAATGGAGCGCTGAATGGGAATATGCATGGATACATATAGTTATTGCTGATGTATAGACAGAGGTTGGTGGAGTGGTGGATGGATAAATGGATAGACAGATGACTGAAATGGCTAGAAAACAGATGAATGAGTTTATAGATAGTTTTACAGACGGTTATTAAGAGTGGTAGGTGGAGAGATTGGGGTGAGAAGATGTATGGGTTGCTAGATGAACATACGGATGGATGATGGATGGATGGATAGATGAATAGATGACTAGATGGAGGAGTGAGTAGATAGATTATAAATTGATGGATGAAATGAAAGAATAGAGGGCTGAATGAATATATGCATGGATACATATAGTTATTGCTGATGTATAGGTAGAGGTTGATGGATGGATGGATTAATAATTAGAGGGATAAATGGATATATCATGGATATATATAATTATTGTTAGATGTATAGATAGATAGAGGTTGGTGATGTGGTAGATGGATGGATGGATGAATAGATGGATGAGTTGATAGTTTATTATCTACACTGTGCACATTTTTATAGCTTCTATCTCATTCTTTAGATGAAGTCTACTTAACCTAATCGAAGTGTACGTTTTAATGACATACTCTCTGTGCCTCTTTTACTCTTTACCCCTCTGTCGCCGTTCATTAGCTAAAATACAATGCCACAGTCTAAAGGGCAAGCTTTACTGCTAATTGCCTGGAGAGGAAAAAAATGGCTGCTTTTTAAGACACTTTAAATATTAAAATGACCTTAATTAAAGCTTCTGCTTTCTTTTCTCTCACTAGCTTATGTCTTTCCCAGTTGAGCCACGGTAAATAGAGTACAGTGAATACACATCAAGGTTTTTATTAGACACTCAGACCTGCTTGCTTGCACATTATGGCGTTGGTCATCGGTAGCTGTTTTAATTATGGAGATGCCGTAAAATATGCGCTATAAAACATTTGTTTCTGTGCAGGACTATGAAAGTGGGAAAAAAAAAGGGAATGAACAAATCCAGCTATGCCAGAGCAGTGAAGCATGAATGAAGAACTGCTCTAATGCGTGTCTTTAAATAAATAATAGCCCTCATTCGATGGAAATCTTATGGCAGAAATAAAAGACAAGGACTAACTATTAGCTGTAGTCGTACAGTTATGAAAGTAGACTGCTTGGGATTCCCAAGGAAAGGAAGCAGGCAGTCAGACTACAGGGGGAAAAGAAAAAAACCTTCAACAGCTGTTCATATTTTGGTATAAATCTGTTGCACAGACTGTACTGAGTGTAAGAAAGGGAAAGTGATGCTATTTCACGGTTACATTGCTATAATACACTGAAGTGCCAGAACAAAAATGGGTACAGCAGTCTAATATTTGTTAGGTCACCTCGAGGTGTTCTGCAGTGCGTTCAATGGTGTCCCAGACGTTTTCGATAATGTTGGGATCTGGTGACAGGTGGGGCCAAACCCATCAGAATAAATGCAGGACATGATCTGGTGTAAGTCATCAGAAAGGACGCACACATAACGTTGACCTGTCAGAGACTTTTGAAGACGTACCAGAGTTCCAATGGAATGTCAGCTAAACAAACCCCATACCATTATGGAGCCATCACCAACCAATCAGTACCAGTTTTTCTGGCCCTTCACTGTATACATGCTGTGGCCACTGTAACAGAAGCACCATTGCTCATTCAAGCTGATTATCCAATAAGCTGGCCAGATGGCGCTGTACATTATAAATCACTTCACATTCGCATTAGACATCAGAATAGGGGAGACTGTGTTATCAGTGAGCATATTGTCCATCTCTGCTGATTTACGTACTAATTACAAAATCATAAGAGAAAGTACAGCACTAAGAAGAACCTCTGTATCTTTCCACATTGAGTCACGATGGAAGTTATTTTTGAATATAAAAGTGTGAAAATTCACCATGTTGCTCAGTCAATAAAACAGCCACAGGTCAGTGGGTGTTTCTGAAGAGAAGTACAAGGCATGCCGTGACATGTTATATATTCGAACAGACCAAGTTCTAAATGAGCTACACTGCAAGAATTATTGGCAGAGTGCAATTTTAGCTCGTAGTCATGCTGTGTATCGGCTGATATTTCTCTGCTTATTTGATCCGAAATCCAAAAAGTAGGTCATCCAGAAGCAGCGATAAGGCAGTCGTGATTCTCTCATGTTGTATTTCATTGATGCATCTGACTTGTATTTTGTGTATGAACCTTAAGTATTTTAGTACTGCCTGTTCTCTCGCTTTATTCTTCACGGCAGTGCTGATTTACTATATGGGCAAATGTATTGGGACACACCTCGTAATCATTGAATTCAGGTGTTCAAGCACCGAGCGATGGAGTCTGCCTTTACAACCATTTGTGGAAAAAATATAAGAGCCCACTGATTTTGAGCGTAGTACCATCACCACCATTGTAAGTCAGTTTGTGGAATTTCTTCCCTCTGAGACATTCCAGTATATAAAAATGTGGGAGTGTTAAGGAACCACAGCAATTTAGCCACAAGGTGGTAGACCACATAGTGGGCTCGCCAAGTGCTGAGGAGCATAAAAGTCGCAAATGCTATGCTGACTTAATAACTGCGGAGTTCTAAATGTCCTCTAGCATTAAAATCAGAACAAACACTGTGCGCTGGAAGATTAATGGAATGGAATTCTATGGCTATGCAATTGCATGCAAGCCTTACATTACTAAGCACAATGCTAAGCATCAGATAGCGTGGTGTAAAGCATGCCACCACTGGACTATGGAGCAGTGGAAGTCTGGGTTAGGTTAATACCAATAGAATGTTACCTGCCGGACTACATTACACCAAGTTTGGTGGAGGAGGGATAATGCTATGGGGTTAGTTTTCTGGCATTGGCCTTGACCCCTTAGTTCTAGTAAAGGTAAACAGTAATGTTTCCAAGACATTTCAGACAATTGTTTGCTTCCAAATTTGTGGGATCAGTTTGAGGAAAGTCTTTCTGTTCCAACATGACCGTTCCCAAATGCACACAGCAAAGCCCATAAAGGTGTAGTGGGTTGATTCTGGTGTCTTGTCCAACAACAGTGCCTGACATCACAAATGCTTTTCTGGATATATGGGCAGAAATTCGCAGAGACACACTCCAAAGTGTTGTAGAAAGCTTTTCCCAGAAGAGTGAAACGAGTTATTGTTCCAAACGGGAAGCAATTTTATCGATTGCCTTTGGCAGGGGTGCTCAATACTGGTCCTGGAGATCTAACACCCTGCAGAGTTTAGGTCCACCCCATATCTAATACATCTGATCCAGGTAATGAAGGAGCAGGAGAGTCAGGTGTGTTAGATCTGAACTCTGGACCAGGATTGAGCACCACTGGCCTATGGATTTAGAATGGGACATTATAAAATGTCCTGTATAGTGTAATCTGTAGGTGTCCCAATACTTTTATCCATGTAGTGTGTGTATGTATGTATATAATGTACAGTATAAATATATATGTATTGGTAATTTTGTCAAGTACAAGTCTGCTGGACAAACAGCATCATAGATGACCAAAAGACGCAAAGGAAAAATGACTCCAAAGTGTTTCTCTGTCTTCATTCTCTAACTCTTTCACATTAGTCTTAATTTAAATCTCAGCCATTGTGAGTCGTTCTTCATTTTTGTAATGAGATACAATCATTACAATCACCCGAGCTGCCATATTCACTTGCAATCTTTCCCATTTTCTAAGTCTCCACACAAAGCCTCCTTTGTTTGCTTTGGATGGGTATTGTCCTTGTTCTTTGTCTGGCCCTAGCTTTGTGTCTTCCCAGGCTTTAATGAAAGACTGAAGACTTAATGACACTCTCCGATGGTGGGGGCACTACCTCCGAGCTCCCCGTGTCACTCACCCTCTGCATATGTTTATTGTTCTTTCATAAAGTGGGCATTATCGTGTGAATTCCCTACAGCTGACTAGTGGTCTTGGGTTGATAAAGGTCAAGGGTTGATGTTGTCAATATGTCCAGCTCTCTTAGATCCTTCTGTCATGTCAGGCTTCATCTGAGTATTTCATGGGAAAAAAAAAAACTAGGCCGTCATTGACCAACCGACATATAATCACATAAGTCTAGCAGAACCTTTGTGTAGGTAATTCACCATGCCACTAATCTTATCTGGGGCTCTTTTCCTCCTCACCATCTCCACCTCTGTTCCTGGTTCTTTAATTTTTTACTCTTTCTCTCTTATCCTGTTTCTAATTTTAGTGATGCTTGCAGTTTAACATAACTAAAGATTAATGCAGTTCTCTTTTCAACATGGTGCACCAGAGCATATGATTCTCTTTCCTTCTTCCCATTTCATTCAAAGAGTACACACTAGTCACAGCCACATATTATTACCATTTCCTTACCCTGTCCTACTCATTCCTCGACGATCCCTCTAGCCCAGAGCTGTACATTTTCATCCTGGCATTGTTTGACCCAGAAATAGAAGATGTATTTCTGGGAGCTTTGTCTCCCTGAGGGCCCATGAACAGGTGAGGTCATGGAGATGACAGCAGTTAAAGATCACCCATGTGGGAGCAACCAGCTGAGACTGTGCCTCATGTCTGTTTTCACAACGAACCCGACACGTCTCCTCGGGTGCTGTTGCCAGGATCAGCTCAAATGGGCAAACTGAGGATGCTGGTGAGCTGCTGACAGTTTCTCCACATTCCTGCACAGGACACTCAAGACAGTGTCTGAATTCAATAACCTACATACAGGAAACCTTCAGGCAAAGGTGTCATGGTCCTACAGGAGTTAAGACAGAAACTAGTCCAAAGATGGAGAAACATTTCATTAGAGCCATCATGGTATTTGATTTTTATGTTCTATTCAGTATTATAAAACTAGATGTTTAGTTACCAACATGAAATGTTAAAAAAGGAAAAGCCAAAGCTATTTCCAGGACCCCACTCATATGTACACTGAAGTGCCGGAGAAACTGGTACAGACGACCTTATGCCAATTCATAGGCTGATAGTGGCTTTATAATGGTATGGGGTTTGTTTAGCTGGCATTCCCTGGGACACCTGGTACATCTACAAACATCTCTGATAGTAAAACTCTATGTGTGCTATGTGTAAAGCTTCTAAGTTACACCTGTTCATGACCTGCATTCATTCTGATAGGTTTGGCCTCCTCCAACAGGACAATATGCTGTCACATTCATCCAGAGACGCTACATTATAGTTAGATGAACACTTATCTGAGTTTAGGGTTGTGCCTTTTGCACCTAAGTCACCAGATCTCAACGGGATGCCATGAAACGTGATGACTGTTGTGGACCGTTCCTCAGAAAGTATGGTGGTCAGCTTCTAGAGTCCATGTCCGTGGGGGACTTACCAAGTATTCAACCAGTGTCCCAGTTTTTTGCCACTTCAGTGTAGTTGGCACTTGTGGTAACGGTGTAAACCGGTCCAGTCCCCTCCTACCTGATGGCAATGGTTAAAGCCAGGCGCACACCTAGAGCTCTTCATGCTTCAAGTATGGCCCGACTTGACCCACCATCATCCAAGACACATGGAAGGCAAACATCCAGACTCTTCTC
>JAOVVF010000034.1:8821684-8831949 GCA_028565595.1 Duopalatinus emarginatus | reverse complement strand
GGTTTCTTCCTTTTGTCATCTCAGGGAGTTTTTCCTTCTCACTGTCACCACCGGCTTCTCATCAGGGAGAAAAATTCAAAAAGTTCTATAAATATATATTTGACCCTTTTCATTATTTTCTGTAAAGCTGCTTTGGGACAATGTCCACTGTTAAAAGCGCTATACAAATAAAATTGAATTGAATTGAATTGAACGGCAAATCCCCAATGTCTAACCATAATTGTCCTGTGGTGCACTGTCCTGCTGGAAGTCCAAACTCATCAGAATGAACGCAGGACATGAACCGGTGTAACCCGTTAGAAAGGAGACACAGAAAGTGTTTAGGCAAACTTTAGGTTTTTGGATTCTGGTATGTTTTATAATTGATACTGTATGGGTCATTTCTGGCCGTATTCTGCTCATCATGTCATTAGTCATTAGGCTGTGACAGAATGCCAATCTCTAGAACATCTTGTGACAACAGACTTAAGCTTGATTCCCATGTCCCCAAGTAGTCAGTAAGAGCTTCAGACATAAGCCACTGGCTCACCTTTTACAGCAGCCTGAGACAAATCCTAGACTTTCATCACCTCAAGTTCATCTTCAGACTTGTCTTAGCATCCTCGTCCTCTACCAAGTTCAGTTCTCACACACAGTGCTACAGTACTTAGACAACATGACACCCCAAGCCTTTTCCCAACGGCTTTATCTATGATTATCTCAAATTTCTCCACTCTAATTTCTTTATACACAGTCAAAGGCAACGTTAGTTATATAGGTATACCAGGTATACAGTTATATAGGTCTTATAATTGGTATTAATACGTTTAACAACAAAGTTACTTAACATGGAGGTGTACTACTGTCCTAGGCTCGTCACTGGTTTCGGTATAAAAGAAGGAATCACCTCGCCATTGATTGATTGATTACTTAATAAATTCATTCATTCATGCACTTGCTAGCATCTTTACAAAGTACTTAAGAAACATAAGATCTAATATTAATTTCTGTAAAATTTAAGGATGAATATTAAATGTATTTTATACTATATATTATTATTACTATATATTATTATATAATATAATAATACACCTATTTTGTTACATTTATCTTTACATTTATAGCATTTAGCAGATGCTCTTATCCAGAGTGTCTTACAAAAGTGCAAGTCATTAACTCAATATCCTAGACTAGTGCTGGTAGACCCGAATTCAGTGCACCTTGAACTAGAATACTGGCAGAAATGAACCATGCAATACCTAATACAAACAATTACAAGCAAAATAATTCCTATAAAACGTGAAGGTGCATCTAAATCTGTGGAGATCTGTGCAGATCTTATTAGGAATTTTATTACAATGTTTACATAATTATATTATTATATTTTGTTAATATAACAATATATTTTTTTATATAATATAATTAATATAATATTTTGTATTGTTTTTTTTTCTTATGTTAATAAACCAGCATTTCTTTTTTCATTGTCTCTTTTTAAAGGGTACAGAATCTTAGTCATGTGTCTAAACAGTTAACTACACAGTGCCTTGTGTATATATGATGAATCATTTGATTTATACTTGTGACACATTTTTAAAGCTTAATGATACATGGAATGAGACAAGGAAGAGAAGTGAATGGGAACAGATCTCCTCCAGAGAGGAAACCTCAACCACTTGACCCACTTTTCCCTTTCCAAGTTGCCTACTTTACATAGAGCTGAGCTAAAAATCAGGATTTGTGGGGAGTGTTGGATCACGTCCTTGGCACAAGTCAGTCCCACGGCTAACCCTTTCATCCCGATCCATGGTTTCAATCTAATTTGCCCCATCACTTCCAGATTAGCCCCCCTTCCACTCTTCTGATCCCTCGTCCATCTGCTTTCTTTGATTTTTCTGTGTGTTTAATGGACTGGCTTCACCACTGATCAGACCACTGACCTGCTTTGACCCTGTGACCTGCCCTTATTTCCTTGTCCTATTGTCCTAGCAGCTGCTTGAAGATCTTTAACATGCATCCCACCACCAAATAATTACATCTTAATACATCTGCCCCAAACTGTCCCAGCTGTGCGCAACAGTAACATTAGCTTTTTCGTTAGCTACCCCGGGGCTATAACACACATCTGCATTAGCCCTGGAGGAAGGATATTTCTTGCTTTCCATGAACTGTTGCAATTCTAAGACAGATTTGTTAAATGTATCCGTAGACAGGTTTTCGGTGTTTCAGTTTAATTTACAAAGTGTAAAATGAAATGCGACTGCGTCTGTAAATGATTTCTGCACGTATTTCCTTGCCGTTAATCTTTCCCACACCTGTTCTTTTAATAGAGGAGAAGATAAAAGCTCTGGGCAAGTTTATATTACACACTTTCTACAGTGTCAGCTGGAAAATATAAAGATGTAGAAGTAATTGAACTACTGCAGAGGCATTTTCATTTATAGGGTTTGTTTCTCCCCTGGAGTGAGCATCATGCCCTCGTGGTCATTGCTAGCTCCGTGGCCCAAATCTCCAAAACTCGTTCTGGAGCTCGTAAATCATAATCCATTTCTTTTAATTCACCACTGCAAGTGTGGGTAATATTTTCAGAAGGGTATTTTTAAAAGGTTTTACAGTAATATTATATCACAGTGACAGGAGTGGACGAATCAGTAGCCCGGGACAAGCAGATGCCATGTCTGGGCTTTTTCCCCCTAATTTTCTCCCTAATTCTGGTGTGAGCTAATTTTCACCCATCAGGCATCACTGCTATAATCATACCCATGGCAATGTCACTGGTGTCAGTGTGATTCATATTAGAGACAATATGCCACATTTTCCTCTCTAAGGAAGGTTTGATAACCAGAAAAATGTATAAATTCCTTCCTGGCTTTAACAAAACAATGTAATTTGCTATGTAGCTATGGGCAATTTTAACATGATGAACTACACACACTGGCTGAAGTGTGATTTGGCTGATAGTAGATGGTTATATGGATGATAGATCTTTTTCCTGAATCAGGAACATGCAGATATGTGGAAACACTGACAAGAAATAAAGTCACCCTCTGACGTTCACACACAGAATCTAAAAATGACTAAAATGTCTAAAAAAGACAATAATGACATGAACCCATCTTGAATTTTTTTTATTGTTTGTTTGTTTAGGCCTGAGACATTATTACTACATTATTATTATTAACTGCTAATATTTTGTAACAGACACAAATACAATGTGGTATGTTAGAATATTTGGCTAAATAGTGTAATTATGTAAGGTGTAAAAATTTCCCTATCTGCATTAATATACATATTAAGTCTGTATACGTTATTATATTATGTAGGCTACTTAAACTTTTTAGCTTAATCAATTTAAGCAACTAAAACAGGAGAAGCACATAGTTACCCCACAAAATATACCAAATCATTTAATTTAGTTTACATATGCCTTACTGTAAAACAGACTCCATAATTTTACTTAAATGTTTAAGGTGTGAGTACAAAACCATTCAATCCCATATTTATGATTTTAATTTGGGGGTTATTTTGTTTGATTAAAAAGTATAATTACGAACATTTCTAATTTTCTTCATTTTATTTCTAAGGTGTTAATTTAGGTTATAGCCATGATAGTTAAGCTTAATGGGTAATTAATTAGTTAATGGGTAAATTAAAGGCATTTTAATTAGTTCAGTATATATACTGAATGGATGGTTATAAACATTGACTCATACATACACTTGTGACTGCAAATGGGCTGCTTGAGAGGCACGAAAATGTTCTTCCTATCATCAGAAGGCCACAAATTTAAATCCCAATGATGTCACAGCCAAACCTGCTTTACTTTAGACCTAAATTCCTATTTAAACACTATTTAAAGGAAACACTTTTCCTTAATTCATGAAAATGAAGGACTGATATAACGATCTTAAGAACTAAAATTAAGGGGGAACGATCAGTAGTTTTAACATTTAGTCCCTTGAGGATCCTGCACATCTTCATATTTCTAAAGTATTGTCAGGAATTCAGCCCTGCCATTATTTAGAACCCCCAACAGCCAAACAAGATGGCCACACCCAGCCATGTTGCTTTGCTTCTCTTTGTTATTTATTTTCAATCACCTGCTCGTTGACTTTGTGTTTCTCAGCTGTTTTGTGTTCATTGATCAAGCTTGCCTTAGGTTATGTCTTTAAACCCTGTGTTTTGTTTAAGGTGAAGGATTAATGCTAGCGAGCCGCGTTGCCAGTCCCAAGCCATATTTGTGTTTATTTGTGTCCACGTCCTGTCTCGGTGAGACACTACTCCTTGTAGTACAATGTAAAAATGACTCCTGGAGAATTATTTTCAGTTCAGTTGAAATCAAAATGTTGAATTTTACCTAGATGATATTTTAGAGCAAGAGTTGTTTTTGTTGTTATAGCTAGTCAAACAGTTTTAATCAAAACAGTCAAAATATCCTGGTTGGAAACACGTCCATCAGTGTGTCTTTCCTACTGCTTTGCCACCCAGCACGATTTTCTCTCTATTATTGAAATTTTTATACAAAGTCAATCTGAGCTGCACTTGCGGTTTTATTTCATGTTTATCGGAAGAGCGCGGCTTTAATATACAGGCTTCAGTCCTCAATCTTCAACAACAACAACAGCATCTGATGTCAGGATGGCTTCACATAGTCAGGCTCCAGCAGCCAAGACTAAAACCTTTGCTGGGGTTTATATTGTGTTGTCAGGGGGATAATAGCACAACTGCAAAACAATACGAAGGTTGTGAGCTTACAGAACAATCGTGTTGGTTTAGTATTTCACATCATCGTTTGCATTTGTTCTTACCACAGCACCAGAATGTCCCACAAGAAATACTGGCCACTAGACACTTATTTAACCCGAGCTCCAGACTGCTACAAGAGACATTACTCTGGTTTTAAGGGAACTTGAAGCATAAACTAGTGTTTGATATGTTTTGCAGTTACATATACCTGTAACTCAGGGTTTTAGTACAATTCAGGGGGGGGACCTCCTGGAAAAGAACAAAAAAATAAGTATATTTTAATCATTTTGTTGCAAGCCAGCGCAATTCATAATTTAGCATCAGCTAGCATGCATACGTTTTGGCTACTTGCATGTTCTTGCATACGTCTTGGTTGAATTTTTTTTAATTATTATTATTATGCATGATTTTACAGCTTCTTTATTTGTTGTCCTCAAAATATAGCCTATGTTCAATAAGATATTCAGGTTTCTAGCAGTGGTCTTAGCAATTTTATGGCTTTTAGCTACATTAGCTATTATGTCAGCTAGGCAAAAGTAAAAATCTCACCCCGTAAATATCCACACAAATCTGCTTGGTGTTCTTCAGCATGTATTTCCAGCTCCTGGATGTGTAATGAACTTTCTTTTGCCAATTTATAATGTAGATGTGTGCTGCAGCCACATGCCAGCTCAGAAGAAAGCTGATATAACTGACACGCACAGCTGGACAACATGATGGAATCCTGCTCATCTCAATCCGCAGTCAGTTTTCCCCCGAACCGCTGTTTTGTAAATCTAGATGAGCAATAATAATAATAAAAAAACACTGTTTTGGGAAAATGTTTGAGAGATCGTGCCAGATATATTTGATTTCATTTAAGCCGTAGTCAAGCACCATGACTTTAATGCTACTTTTCCCAGCAGCTGTCATGAAACTATTAGATTCAGCAGCAAAGAACACCAGCTGCATATGGAGTGTGTCTTACCAATGTGCACTGCCTCGTTTAACCATATGGGCTGTTAGGGAGGAGCAGAGACTCCGTTAATGGAAGCATGGAATTTAATTATTCGTGTGTGTTCAACGGCCCTGGTGCAATAAGGTGCCAAATGCACTCTGAAATCTAATTTGATCGGATCTAAGATCTGCTCCTTTTCTCTCCATCACTGATAGTCGAGATATCGTCAGTACAGCAGGGGAGAATGAGCTCACGGCTGACGTTACACATGAAAGCAGGCATCATTTCCAGCATGTTTGCTTTTTTACCGCCATTGTTACCACGGTTTCACGGTTTGTACGTTTGTACTAATTTGCCAACCGCCAAGTAAATTTTCTTCCTAGCAAACAAAATTATGTCCACATACCACAAAAGGTATGTGGACACCTGAGTCCTGAACATCCCATTATTAATACTGTGTAGTTTCCAGTTCATCCCAAAGGTCAGGGCTTTCAGAATGTCTTCATGTGGCTGGATTTATTGTGCATGCTTTGGAGAAATTGTAAAGACATTCTTATACAATTGTGTGCTTCCAGCTTTGTGGCAACAGTTTGGGGGAAGAATCACATATGGGAGTAAGGGTCATGGTGTCCATTTACATTTACAGCATTTGGCAGACGCCCTTATCCAGAGCGACTTACAAAAGTGCTTAGGAGTATCCCATGCTAGTGCAGATAGAGCCAGAATAAATAAACAGATGAGTCTTTAGTCGGCATTTAAAGACAGCAAATGACTCTGCTGTATGGATATCTAGGGCAAGTTCATTCCACCACCTTGGTGCCAGGACAGAGAAGAGTCTGAATGTTTGCCTCCCATGTGTCTTGGATGATGGCGGGTCAAGTCGGGCCGTACTTGAAGCATAAAGGGCTCTAGGTGTGAACCTGTTCTTAAACGTTGCCATCAGGTACGAAGGAGTCGGACCGGCTTGGGCTTTGTATGCCAGCATCAAGGTTTTATATCTGACAGTGTCCACAAATTTGCATCAGTTTACTCAGTAAAATACATCCTGTTTGGGATACCAGTACGTTACATTTATTGAAACATAGATTTAAACTTGGAACTTTCCAGGCCAGTCCACCTACATGCATGTGTGGGAGGTTAAAGGAAACCAAATAGCCTGGAGGAAATCTGCATGGATGTAGAGAGAACATGTGAAAGTCTACACTGAGAGCTCAGGATCAAACCAGGGACCCTGTAGCTGTGAGGTGGCAATGCATGCTAGTACTCCTAATTAACTCCACCAGCCCTCCACAGGGTTGATTATCATGAAATTTGGTGGAAGTCTGTACTGTGGGCCAAGGCAATACCCTTTAAATTTTGGAGCGAATTATATTTTATTTTACACACTAGGGCAAAAAGGACATGCATTTGCTACTTGTATACATTGTGAAATGCTGCTGTATTATTCTTTAATGTTTTGCCTGCAAACACTGTGTGCATGCCAACATCCCTAAGAATACCCATACAATTCTGTATTGGTGAGATATATATATATATATATATATATATATAGATATGCTCTGCTGGTTTTGCACTGTATCCAGACATTGGGGAGTTAGGTGTCCCAGCCGCATCTTGCCCTGGGCATGGATCTAACCCGGGACCTTCTGTTTCTCTAACCACTAGGCCACGGCTGCCCCTAGACAGTATACTAGGGCAGTTGCTGCAACTACACGTTTGACAGAGGTCTGCGATCTCCGAGTGCCCTTGTAGTGTAGTATATAACACTTAGTTGTCAAATTAACATTGTACATCCCAGGTAAAATAATGGCTAACTGCACCATCACCAATATTTCAGTCCTTACTTGGTTGTATATTTTATCTGTTGTATTAATCTCTACTGGTCATCTTTACTCATGTGCTTGAAGAAGCCTTTATTTGTCACACACGCATTACAGTGGCACAATGGCTTGGTGGTTAGCATGCCTCTCAGCGCTAGAGTCTTGTGTTCAAATCCTCATCTGGGTGGAGTTTCCATGATCTCAACGTTAAAAGTGAACTATTTGCCTACTGTGCTTGCACACAGGGGAATGTGACCTATGCATTTAACCCATCCGTGCAGTTAAAAAACACACACACACACACTAATGAACACTAGTGAACACACTTGCCTGGAGCGGGGTGGGGCAGCCCCAAACCATGGCTCCAGGGAACAGTTGGGGTTAGTTAGATGCCTTACTCGAGGGCACCTCAGTCATGTCTTGCCCTGTGCATGGATCGAACCCGGGACCTTCCCTAATTACTAGGCCATGGCTGCCCCCGTGTCCGCATGGGTTTCCTCTGGGGACTCCAGGTTCCTCTCACAGTCCAAAAACATGGGGTTTAGGTACCCACTCTAAATTACCCTGGTGTACAAATGAATGCGAATGAATGAATGAATGTATATATTTGTGTATATGACCAGATATGGATTGGCACTCTACCCTGGATGAACCCCCTACTGGCCGATGCAGTCCTCCAGGTGGACGGTTGCTTCCGGTTGAGAGTATGCTGTCCGCGATTGGCTGCCGCTCGTGTCAGCCGGGATACGGCGGCACCGGAAATAGAGGGTTGAGGGCCTTGCTCAAGGGACTAATAGTGGCAGCTTTGGCGGTGCGGTAGCTCGAACCTTCAACCTTCTGATCCATAACCGAAAGTATTAACCATTGAGCCACACATAATCTTCTTTTCTATCATTTCACCTAATATTAGTTAGCAGCTAAACAAATATACAAGCCCTCAGCTCTAACTATCTAAAGAAATAAATGTCATACAGCAACCATGCTGCATTGTTTTTTTATAATGCATCCATAGTCCCTTATCTTCAGCTCCTGATGTGCAATGGGAGGCATCAGGCTCCAGTAGCAATAACAGCAGCAATATAACCTCTGAGCAAGTGTATATTACAGCGTCCCTCTAAGAGGACAATATGAAGGTTTTTCAGGTGCGGTGTATCTCATCCATTTCCATTTGTTTTGCTCTCATTATTATGTCTCCCTGTTACTAGTGGTAAAATTGTGGAACGTCGGGCAGATGAAAAGTTCACTGATACTTTTTCAGTCCAATTTTGTGCCGGAGCCTGCCGTTCGCTCGTCTCCTGTTTTGTCTCTTTACGGCTTTGATCTTCACTCTGCACCTTTTGTTTTTTGATCCTGCATTGGCTCTACGTAATAGAAATGTAAAAAGAGAGAGCTTGTTCTACATGGAGCGCGGCACTGTCTCACCTACGTTATTCACAAACTCCACACGATTCCTTCTCAATATTCGACCCGTTTCTCTTTCTCTGCCTCTGTTCCACTCTTTAACCCGATTAAAACAAGCTCGTTAATACCACGGCTTCCTCCCCTGTAATAATAACCCGCCCTTGGCTGTGCTTATGTTTGTATTTCCCTATAGGTCTATGTATTTAATTATATTTACATGAAATCAGTGTCGATTCACATCACAGTCTGTTCTTGTTCCTTCACCTGGAACATGGGACAAAGCCAATGTGCAAATAAGCTTCATTAGCCCGAAGCTTGTATATGCTTCACTTGCTTTCATATCATTTCCAGAGACATGGGTGTCCCCGTTTTTTTTGCTTTGTCACCATTAAACGACATTCCACGATGCTGGATATCAAGAACAAGAACGCATCAGTTCTGTAAGTAAAAAAAAAAAAAAAAAAAAAAAGTAAAGGGAATGAAAAACCGAGGCAGAGGTTTTGCTCCATGGCAATGGTTATGGAGTAGATAAAGCTATACGTCTATAAAGGTTTTAAAGAAAACCCAAATGACCCTCATGGTCTTCTTATTTAATCCAGCAGCACCACCGAAATTCAAAGCTTTCAGTCTGTTTATAGCAAGTGTATCTCTCAGGACTGCAGCTGGGAAGCTCAGTAAATGTAAGGCCACCTGAGGAGCAAGTGTTAAATGTCATAGCTTTAGCCATTAGCTGAGGGGGAGGACAGGCAGGTGTTCTGTTCAGACACCACTGCCCCCCCTCCCCTCCCCCACACACCCCCTCCAAATGCCTGGGTTTAGGGGTTTCCTTCGTCTGGGTAATAAATGGGGATAATCCACAACATCCACTATGAAAAAAAGTGAATTAGCTCTCTAATATCAAACTGCCGAGGAGATCAATACAGCAGCCAGAGGTACAGATGAGAAGGGCTGTCTGAACGATTATTCCCTGCCTCTCTCTCTCTCTCTCTCTCTCTCTGTCTCTCTCACTTGTTCACTCGCTCTGTCTTTTTTCCTTAATACACCCTGCCTGCACATCATGAGTCCATATGTAGGCATGACAGTGGCTCTGAATGGCTCGGACCTGCACAGGAAGCATCACAAAAGCATGAATACTTCTTTATTTGATGAGCATTAGAAAATCATTTCAACTGAAAGAAACAGATGTTCGTGTGTGTGTGTGTGCGCGTGTGTGTGTGTGCGCGTGGACTACTAGACACTAGTAAAAACCAGGGCATGCGAGTTAAACTGAGCATCTGTTTTAAAGCCTTAAGTAAAATCCAGATTTACACACACACACACACACACACACACACACACACACACACACACACATACACACACACACACACACACACACACAC
>JAOVVF010000034.1:8803777-8817570 GCA_028565595.1 Duopalatinus emarginatus | reverse complement strand
GTGTGTGTGTGTGTGTGTGTGTGTGTGTGTGTGTGTGTGTGTGTGTGTGTGTGTGTGTGTGTGTGTGTGTGTACACATATTGTACCTGACAGGTAAAGTGATTATCCTGTTTGAAGCAGTAAGTTATATTAGGCAGTAAACAGTCAGCTCTTAAAGTTGGTGTGTAGGAAGCAGGAAAAGTGGGCAAGTGTAAGGATAACTCAGACCAAGCTGATGTGTGGATGACTGAGTCAGAGTGTCAGACTGGCACACGAGGGACTACACGATATTAGACAGATGGTTTTAATGTTATAGCTGATCAGTGTATTTAAAGTATATTTGTAGAAGATGTTTTAAACACAAAGTTTCTTTTTCTTCATAGTTAATAAAAGCAGCATGTTTGTCTGTCCTACACTTGACCCTGACTTGTAAAACATTAAAATCCTGGATATTGAGTTGTGGTGTAAATGTGGTGTTGGTGTAAATCTGTGCTTAGATCATCATTCGAGTCACCTGTGATGAGTTTAAAAAAAATTTCTAACAGTTTCTAATTGCTTTCATTGATTTTATGATATTGACTGATGGGTTTGTTTTGAAAATACAACCCTGTTAGCTAAATTATGTTTAAAAATAAATTATATTAAAGTAAAAATAAAAGTATTTTAGGGTGAATTATGTTAATTAAAGAAATGAATAAATCATTACAAAACTCATTTAATGTCCTCATGACATTACCATTGATGCAATGATACACAACTTGTGTTTTTTCTATATTTTATAATTCTATTTAAAAGAAACCCTGTTACTTTTGACCTTGTTACAAGAGAAAATGCAGTTATTATCTAAAAAAGAAACCTTGTTACACACACAGAGAGAGAAATAATATTGCCTGAAGGTTAAATGCATGTTTGCCTAAATTCCATGTGGAAAAATGATAAGAAATAAAATTGCAAGGACTAAATGGCCCCTAATCATCATGTATTAAAAAAAATCAGATTTGAATTGCAAATGAAGCATAGTTACCTAAAGCCATTTTTTATGCTGTAAATAAACTCTGTGAACAGAGCTTGTGCATGCTTATTAGCTAGCTACGCACCTGGAAGCTGTAATTCATCCTGTTTCTTTCCATGTCACCTTGTCCTTTTTTTTTTTTTTTCTTCCGTCATGATATACTAGGTTGGCCAGTAAACTGATTCTGATTCTGATTGGATTAACTTGTTCCAGTCATATTGGAATGACATGGTAGACACGTTCCCCTTAGTCTGTCTGATTTAAACGACTCTGCTATGTAGCTTCCATTATAGTCAGTAACGCTTCATGTATGTTTTCCCCTGATGTTGCTATACAGTTAAAAGGAAGCTGCTATTCTAAAACCTAATCTTTGAGTCTCTAAGATGCTGTTTATCTGTGGTTTATTCAGGTAGCATGATATACTAAGGCAGTATTTAAATTTTTACATTTCGAAAAATTGTAAGTTAATGGAAAAGTTTATTTTGGTAAATGATTTTTTTTTTTTTTTTTTTTTAAAGAAAGCTTTCATATATTCTATATTCATTACATACATACAAATATTATATGCTGGGTGAGTCCGAATATGTTTTAATTCAGAAACAAAACAGAAAATGTGTGTACCTGAAGCTTATCTTTTTTTATTATTTAAACTTTTTTCACACTATTCTTTTTTTTTTTTTTTTTTTTTTAAATATGTATATATTATTATTTGTGCTGAGACATTAAAGAGATGTTCTGTCTGCTGCTAACCAAACATGTTTTTTTCTTTATGTTTTACCATCGATCCTGTTAATGTTTTCCTGCTATTTGTGGATTTTAGATCATTGTTGTCGCAGCTAAATATGCCAAATTTTCTGACAAATATTTCTGTAATATTAAGGTATAAAGTATTTACCTTATTGCATTACTAACACACACAGATAGACTGCTCTATATCTGTTTGGAGTAGAAGGTTAAGTGTAAATTAAGCGTCATCGAGCAGCACAGCTGAGAGTCAGTTATAGTAATACGAAGAGGGAGAAATACATGTATAAGGTGAGTAGACCACAGCAGGCCATATCAGATGAAAATAAACACATAAGCAGACAAATCAGCATCAACTACAGTGTAGTGGAATGAGAGCAGAAGCCACTCGAGCGTCGAGTGTTCACTTTTATAAGGTTGAAGACCACTGTCTATGGGGCTTAATACTTACTGTACATATACGGATATATATAGGGGAGGGGGGGGGGTCTAATAATAAAGATAAGCAAGGAGTTTTGTAGTGATGTTTGCTTTCAAATAACAGACTGTTAAGGGCAGTTCTCGAGTTTTTACAGTCTAACGACTTTTGAGAAATGGTTGTTTCCACCCACGTCTTTTTATTCCTGGAAATTTAGAATTTATGTATAAACGAGAAAAGAAATGTAAAAAGAAATGTACAAAAACTTTATATCTTATCTTTTAATTATAATTAGAACCTTATAAAATGTAAAGATAACTGACTTGTTTGTCGTATGAAATAGAAAATATTCAAACAACAACTAAGAAAAGCTGAAATTGTAAGTAATAAAAGTTTTCAGGGAGTTTTTCCTTGCCCGTGTCATCTCTAAACCACTCGTTAGAAAATTATTTCTACATCCGGATCTACATCCGTAGTGCTGCCTGGTGACAACACACTGGTTCTGTCCTAAAACCCATGAGTTTCCTTTATAGGCTATTTCACGCACGCTTTTGAGAACAAGGCTGTCTCAATCTTAGATGCTTCAGAATGCTGTCTGTTGAGATACCCTATTCTGACCAAATATCTGGGGAGCTCCGTGTGCTGCCTCACATGCGAAGGCAATCCTGGCATTCAGTGCGGCATAAATTCTCCCACAAATATTTTTAATATGGCGGATGGAAGCCATGCAATTTTGGACTTGTCAGTTACAATTTAGCAGTTTTCAATACATGGACAGAGCCGCTAGCTGGCATGCTAGAGGGTTTTCTCGGTTTGAATGGCCTGAGCCAAACTCTGTTAGCTTAGTAAGTAAGTCACTGTCTAACTAGAGTACCTTCTCAAGTTCGATGTCAGTTAGAATTCTCTCTGCTTCGGCAACTGCCTAATTAGGCGGTAGGGGACAAGGCAGCTGACTAGGTTTTGAGACATGCCCTCAGTACTTTATTAAAAGAGCCCCCCACCAGGCTCTAAAGAAACCTGTATACAAAAACTAACTGACGTACAGTGTGCACAGTTTCCAGTTTCTTTTCTGATACCATCACCCTCATAAATAGCCGACCAGTGTGACATACTAGACCACAGCTACAGACAGGTATTACTCCCTGCTTTACATTTACAACAGTTTACTGTACAAATACACATACATCACAGTTTCATTCACAAATGACATTTGACCGTCGTCCACAGAATATAAACTAGATAACGAAGTAAACAGTAATAGAAAGTTAAAGTAAAATTAAATATTCCTAGATTAAAATTGTAGAATATAAAATAAAATATAAAATAAGATTAAAATATAAAATAAGATTAAAAATATATACATATAGAATATAATAAAGTATAAAATAAAGTAAATATATGTACACAAGTTAAAGTCCAGAGAGATATATACACCGAGTGTGCAAAACCGCAGATTTGTGCGTGTGCGGGAGTGAGGTGGTGTGCAAGAAAATGTGCAAAAATGCATAATATTACATAATATTAGGTATAATGATTTTATATAAATATGTATTATTTTTCTTGAGTAGATTTTAACCTGCATTGATACAAATATTTAGAACCATTATTCACACTAATGTTATTTTATGTGCCTCCAGTTGCCTTGACAACGGCTTTGTGAGCGTAAACTTCTGGTTACAGAAAAATAAAAAGACGGAGCCATTTCCTGTTTTTGTTTCATTGCAATTTTATTTTATTTTCTGGCTAGAAAAAAAATTAAAATGACATTTCTTTTTTTACTTTTTTTTTTTTTTTGTATTGGGATTTTGAAACGAAAATCAAACAAGCATTTGTTTTTCATTTTTAAATTTCTGTTTCTGAAATGAAAATCCAATGACCAAAATATATACCAAAAGATACATGGACCACCGGACCCACACAGAACTGAATTGCCGTTTTTTTTGGTTAGCAACTTTTCGTATTTTAGCACGGTGGTCATGGTGTTTGTGTGTCCACACAGTAAGCTTGGTAGTTGACGATGTTCGGGCAGGTTTAACTCCTGCGGGCCGCCTTTTGGGGAACTCTGACATCCACTTATGTGCCATTATACTGTATATATATTAGTATATTACTTAAAGAGTTATTAAAAACCGAACCAAATTCCTAGTATTGTCCAGTAAACCTGATTCAGATTGGACTGGCAAGGATTTGTATGTTCCAGTCATATTGTAGCACGCTCACATAGTGCCCAGCTTCAGTACCTCTTCATGTGCATTTTTTTTCCAACATTGCTCTACATTTGAAAGGAAACATAAGTCCTAATCCCTGAGCTGTCTCTAAGCTGCTGTTTACCTGCCGTACTGTTTTCTTTCATTAGCGTTGATGGTGTGGGTCGCGCACCTGTCTCTGAACTGTGATATTTATTGCTGACCCCGTGCTGTGTCAGTGTGATGAGAGTGAACATATCTCAGTAGACAGGTAATTAGAGGCTGCATGGCGAGCGAGACTTCTGCACCTGCCCCGTCTCGCAGTAATCGTCCCTGACAATGAGCGAGACCGCAGTGAGCTCCGCGTGCCAAAAAACCCCAGAGTGTCTGGCTTGATATATTTCTGATCTATAACAGACCGTCAGAGCTGGGACTGCAATCAGTGCCCCAAACCAAAGAGTGCCCCAAAGCACATGGCACAGAGCTCTCATTATGGTGGCGAGTGGCTGGATTTATTTTAGCTTTCGCTGTTGGGTTTAGATGAATGTTGTCTTATTGACCCATTCATTGTCTGTGGCTGAAAACCTGCACCTAGGTGTAACAGTAGTGCTTTTCTTCAGTTTGAGTTACAGCTGACATGTGTGCGTAAAAATCTTCTATTCAACTGATGGAGAGGTAAAATTGTTTGTGGCAAATTGCAGTGCTAGTTTTCCTGCATTGAAGGTTTTATACCAGTCACAATCCAAAATCCATTCGATGTGTATCTTCAAGCTGTCCATTATGCTGGTCTTTAGACTCGGTATGGGTTGATCCGCAGAAGCAGCAACTGATGTTGAGGTGAAAGGACTCTGTCCAAAAGCAGGGCAGCAGGGTGGATCCGGCTGGTCCGGGTCTTGAAATCAGGATTCTCTTTAGACCTTGTTGATTATTATGCTCTGGCTGCAGGTCCAATCAGAGTCCAGTTTACATGCTAAACATGCTTCTTCTAATACGTTTTTGTTTCTGTAGTATCCACTCTGTCATGCAGGATGCTTTGAATAACTGCACTAAAAATCAGCCATAAACCACGGTGCCCAGAGAGCAGTTGGGGCACCTCAAGGGCATCTCAGTCGTGTCTTGCCCTGTGCAGCGATCGAACCTTGAACCTTCTGACCACGAGACCCGTTCCCTAACCGCAAGGCCACGGCTGCCCCTGTTTCTGTCCAACAAAACAAATTCACGATGATGACTCAACATTTATCCTTACTCCAGTTACACAAAAACTTTTGTTGGCCACACTGTCTGATCAACACTAGGTCGCTGTTTCCCCAGTCACTTAGGTGTAGGTTTGAACATGATCAGCTGATTTGTGACCGCAGTGCAGGAGAAAATGGCTGCTGTACGTGTGATTTGCATGAAAGAAAAGCAGCGTGCAGTGAAAAAGGGTTCAACAATCAACAGTGCTCGATACAGACGAAGACTAAAATTCAAACTAAACGCAGAAGGCTTCTATCCAAGGGTGTTGTATTGTTGCATACACGTCTGCACAAGACTACCAATACTGGCCACCCCTTCCTAAAGCCCTCCATATATTCCTGGCAAAATCTGTTTGTTTCAGCTATGCCTAAATAATTGTGCACTACTTAGCTTAGCGGTTAGCTCTGTGACACACTGGAAAGGTTTCTTTAATAAGCGTGTTACATGATGATAATCCTTATCAAATCTTAAGGTTTATGATATGACTGGATTTTTGTTTTTTGCTCTTGCCAAAGTTTGAGGGATTGTTGCCATCTTAATCGTCCATTTTCTCCCATTCTGTGTGCCAAAGTGCTAGCCTCAGGGAAATACAGCCTCGAATCGATGGATTACTGATGGATACTGATGACCCATAACTGTTCCACAGCTTTGTTCTGTCTCGGTGTTGATCCGCTCCAAATGCCCTCTTATTACTTTTAGAGAAAAACACCCTGTTCTGGTGACATGGGGGCGGGGAACAAATGTCTGACACCACTATTGGACTCAGTAAGAATAAGCTAACTCCACGTGGACTGTCTCACATCGCGATCTTCTAGACGGCACCGTACGCTTGGCAAAATATTTGTTTTATCGGGAGATGCGTTCCTTTGGCGTGAGAGGGGGAAATGTATACATTATAAAAGGTACTTCAGTACTGTCTTTATAGTGAATTGGATTTTATTTCAAATCTCTTCCGGCATCTCAAGAGCAAGAAGACAGTAAACATTGAGGACGAGTGAAGCAGCACTTGAAATTCTTTAGTTAGAAAAAAAAAATATTTTTTTTTTGCTTGAATTCTGTGCATTCCTAAAAAGATGAAAAATGTTAGAAAAGTTAAAGTTACTATTGTCAGAAAATCACAACTGGACCCTTGAGCATGACCTTTAATCCTTCTTCAGCTCTTTGTAAGTGCTTTTGTAAGTCTTTCTGAAATAAAATGAATATTAAATGAATAAATGTATATTTTCACTGTGAATGTTTACCCTATAAATATAAGATGGGTGCAGTCCTGGGAATGCGTTTAAGGAACAAGCCTTGTGACCGGGTGGAACCTGGTTTGATCCCCTTTACCAAAGTGCCCTTGAGCAAGGCACCTAACCTCCAACTGCTCCCTGGGCACTGTAGAGAGGGCTGCCCACCTCTCCAGGCAAATGTATTTACTACCCCCTAAGCGTGTGTTCACTAGTGTGTGCGTTTTTTTACTGCCCTGATAGGTTAAATACACAGGTAAAATTCCTCTGTGTGTACAAGCACAATGGACAATGAGTGGTTCACTCACTTGACTACATTTCCTACATTTGTCTTCATTGTATATAATGAAGTATATAATGTATATTTGTATGTATAATGTGCATTGTACTCACTTTGAAAACTATTTAAGAATCTTTGATTCTACTGAGTTTAGGTAAGGAACTAATACCTCCGAAAGGCAGACTTCAGTCAATATCTGGCTCGAAGTCATAGGACTGTAGAGTTGTGGAGGTTGCTTTTAGGATGTAAAGAAACATCCAAACTGGTTGGAAGCTGAAGGCTTTAAAAATGACACCTGCTCTTTTAAAGACGAGTCCATTTTTTTGTCTCACCAATTTAACATCACTTGCTGCTGCTGCTGAGAAAATACACTTACAAAATGATGAATTTGGTTTCGGACTGCAACTGATATATAAACTGTCATTGTAGGAAAACTACAGATTTACTCTCCATCAGACCAGTTTCCATCAGTGGACACTTGACAAAATATATCAAAATGAGACTTTTTTATAATTTGTCAGTCTGGTTTCTCTCAAGGTTTCCTTCTCTTGTCATCTTGGGGAGTTTTTTCTTGCCACCATCACCTTCAGTTTGCTCATTGTGAAAAATCCTAATTTGATCTTTTTATAAAGTTGTTTTGGGATAATGTCCATTGTGAAAAGCTCAAAAAAATTGAAATGAACCCCAGTTGCTAAGGTAGTGTGCAAGCTGATGGCGGTTGCATACCAGTGTGGGGTCATGGCATGGGTTGGGTCCACTGGTCCACCTAAAAACTGTTCACTGCTTGGTGACCATTTGCAGTTCTTCATGGACTTCCAGCAGGTTAATGCACCATACTATCAGGCCCAAGTTGTCCATAATTGGTACACAAAGCATTCTGGAGATTTCAGGTGAATATCGAGACCTTACCCAAGATCCTACACCTAGAAAAACCACAGAACTGTGGGTGGCTGCCCAAATGGCATGGCTAAACGTCCCTTTGGACATTTTCCATCTTCTTGTGGAATCACTGTCACGTTTATTTGAATGAGTAAGCCAGTTGTGAAAGACCTGGGAGTCCAGACTGATTGCTATGAGACAAGAAGTTATATAAAGAGAGCTTTTTAAGTAGGGAGAGTTTTCTGAGGTGAAGGCATTGAGTGTTGAATGGTGCTGAAATGGAGTGTTGCTGAGAAACTGAGCAAACTAGTGAATAATGTTTTTGGCATGTCATTAGTTTGCTTATTAGATAATACAGCTTTGTCTCCGTTAGCGCTGTACTGCTTGAAACAGTACCCAACAGAAGCACAATACAAACGTCTCATTTAACTCCTTGGATTTCTCTGGAAGCAGACCGGGCCTGCTACCGTCTGCACCATCATTAGCTGTGACCCTGATTGGTGACAGGAGACACGGTTGAAGGAGCACGACTTCATCCGTCTCCATCTTGCACGTCAGGGAACAAACTATAGGGACGAATTCTTGATTTCCCTTACACTCGCTCTGCCATGCCAATGAACAGCATTGACTTCCTGCTGGGTCTCACATGGAAATGCTGATGTGTCGAGCAGCTAGTCGTGCTGTTTGGATGCTGATGGATTGTGTTCAGTCACTTGGCCGTTGTACAAATCATGAGCTGGAAAAGCGAGTTCATAATTGCAAGGACACTTTTTATGCACTGTTTTATAAGTAGAAGTGGACTTAACATTCATGTCAATTTTAACAATTGAAATTGAAAAGTTCATTATAGTGGGGTTCACTATTTCAGCCATGGGCTTTTGGTTAAGGAACCTGCCTGTTAAATTCCCCCAACCAACATGAAACGACTAAAGTGCACTTAAACAGACCACTTAACCCCCAAGGTCTCTCCTGGTACCGTGGATAGGGTTGTCTACCGCTCTGGGCAAGTGTGTGTTTACTGTGTGTGTGTGTTTCACCGCATAGATGGGTTCAATGCAGAGGTCAGAGTCATCTGTGTGTGCAAGGCCAGTGGACAATGAGTGGTTCACTTTCACTTTCTTCCACTATATCTGGAAAAGTAAAAAAGTAAAGTTCTGAAAGGATGTTCAGTATGAGCCCACTGACAGTCAAAGTCCTGGGATTAGCCCAGAACAATATTTACCAAGCAGTTCTTAATATTTGGTGTTTTTTAGTGTCTAGTTCTGTAGTTCTGCCCACTAAAACATACTATAAACACAGTATAAACAAGCGACATTTCTGCAGACCCAACCTAGTCATAAATCAATTAACAAAACGGGCAAATAGAAGTGAATAAAAAGTGAAAAATACAGTGAACCATTTATTCAACTGTTACATTTAACCCATTTATGCTGTGAATATATATATATATATATATATATATATATATCACAAAAAGTGAGGAAAATTGTATTTGGTAGATTATTTCTTAACAACAGTGATTCTTAGCAGTAAATCGTACACCTGTTCATTTCCCTTTTAAATGGAACATGCATTTGTGGGATGAGCAGCAGAGTTGTGTGTTGTGCTCATGAAAAAAAATGCCAAATCTTCTCTGCCAGTGCCAAATCAGCTTATTCTGCCATTGACTTGTTTGGTGTTTGGTGGACTGGATGACGCAGAAACAAGGCATATTGGCAATTTAACAATTTATTCATTTAACAGTTGGATTGTAGGGTCAAAGTGTGGACAAGATAGATAGATAGATAGATAGATAGACAGACAGACAGACAGACAGACAGACAGACAGATAGATAGATACACTACGTAGTTGTAATCTATTTACAAGCCTGAGCAATAGAAATATAGATGCCGAGTTAAATCCATATATATTAAATTAACAAAAATACTTTTACACGAAGTTTTGAAATTTTAGCTCCAAGTTGAATAAAGTAAATAAACATGTTAGCATTGTGCCACAGGAACCGTATAATTAAAACAAGTTCCTATAATTAACTAACTAAACAACGTGAAGGACATATTTAAGCCTCCCAGCTGGTGGTTTATAGGCTTATGTGTCTGCCATAAGAACAATATTGGACATTTTCCAGATTTTTAACCCAGAAACAATAAAAGTTCTGATACAGCTCATTCAGATGACTCACTGTCACTGAAAAGACAGAGGAAGAAAACATGCGACAAGCTCTAAATAGATCCTTTTGTTTTCATGCAAAAGCAGAGATGTCGAATTGCTCCTCGATGAAGAATATATATACAGTATTTGGCTCCAGTAGAGCAGACGGTTTGCTGCATGAATAGATTGTTGAAGGCACACAGTTGAAATGTCAACCCGCAGCTCTTTAGAGCAACTTTATTGAGCTATGACCCATTGTGCAGCATCAGATGTATTTTTCTTCAGCCACACTTGTGTAAGACTGAGGGCCAGGTAGACGATTTCAACTGGCTTACTTTTTTTAAAGAACTTATTTTAGTCCCAGACCATCATTGGTGGTGATTTTTAAGCCACTGTTTGTCATCTATCATGATTTTTTTTTTTCTCATATTCCGGCTGCTGTTCAAATAATATTTACTCATGTGGGGGAAAAAGCAAACAGACAGACAGACAGACAGTGGACAGACAGACAGATAGATAGATCCAATCAATCAAGACAGGTAAGCACCAGTATTTACTTGTCAGTCTGTCAGTATAGACAGCACCTCCTGTAGTTGTTTATGTCTTGGGATAGAGAAAATGTGTACTTTAGTAGAGTATAGAGTATATTTGCTGTCCCGGTGTGACAATTTTGAGGCTGTACATTCTGATCATGTGGACTTGCTCTGCTCTGGAACTTGGACATCAGTGACGCTTTCAGCCACATTTGGATGGAGAAAGATTGGACAAAAGAGCAGTGTTGGGACTGAGGAAAAAGGAATCCCACCACTCGTTTGTGGACTGAACGGCATGCGAAAGCTAAATGCGGCTTGGCACACTTCGATCGTGAATCCCTCATCTCTCTCAAAATGAACAGCGTTGTGAGACGCGTGGAACTAAACAGCGTGAAGCGTTGTATCAGGAGAGGTGAAGCAAGGCTTTTGAAATGCTGAGGGATCAAATAGAAGGAGAGCTCAGTAAATGAGACAACAGATGTTCGGATTTGTAAAGGATATTTGCGGAACGCAAATTGACAAAGGTCACAAATAAAAAAAGGAATGAATCTGAGAGGAATATTAAAAGTCCTGGTGAGGGGGAAATCCTGACTTTGGTCACGGATTCATGCTCTCGATTTCGGTTTGAATGGGATTGGAACACTTCCAGTCTAAAGTTTATATACAGTGAAGTGACAGAAAAACTGGTACACATGAGCATATGCAAAATCCATTGGCTGGTGGTGGCTCTATAATGTTGTGGTAGTTGTTCAGTTTCCATTCCATTGGACCCCTGGTACATCTACAAATGTCTCTGACAGATGAACGCTCGATGTGCCTCGAGACACCAGATCTGGTGACTTGGGTGTGAATAGCAAAACCACAAACTCAGATGAGGGTTCCTCTAACCATAATTTGGCATGGTGGTGCATCGTCCTGTTGGAAGAGGATAAACCATTATGAACAGGTGTAACTCTGCAGAATGGAGTCACACATAATGTTCACCTGTCAGAGATGTTTGTAGATGTACCAGGGGTCACATGGAATACAAAGCCAAACAAACCCCATACCTTTATGAAGCCACAACCAGCCTATGGATTTTACAGTTTCTTCTATACCAGTGTTTCTGGCTTTTCAATGTAATTCATGACCCAATATTGGTGATTAAATAAAGAAATTAAACCATCAAATCATTGTATATAAAACCTCTTAATCATCCACTCTAATTATAATGGGACTCTAAATGAGTGTTTAAATAAAGGCAAGGGCAATTATCTGGTGAAGCTGTTACTGTAAGACTATAAGTTACTGTACAAATACAGATGATGGTCAAATTAAAGTTAAAAATCAATGTATAGTGTGTTAATACAGAATTGGGTTGGCATAATCACCCCAGCGATCCATCCAGAGATTCAACATGTGTGTGATATATATAATATTATATGTGTGATAATATCATATTATGTGTTTATTAATATCAAAAATGATCATATTGATTGTGCAAAAAGATTTTTAAAAATTGTAAAATAATAAATAAAAAAGGTTTATTTAAATAAAGTAAATAAAAAGTTTATTTAATTAAACTCATTTATAAATTCAAAATACTACTACTACTACTACTACTACTACTAATAATAATAATAATAATAATATACAAGTATCTAGTGCTGGAACCAGAAATGCACTTATTCATAAAAACTACTTGTTACTGGCAGGTCGGCATTGTAGTGCTTCTCGAATGCTGCCTATGCAGACTGGTTAATAGCAGACAGTTCATAAATTGCATTCCAGTTAGAGGTTGATTTTATTTCCAGTAAAATAAAAAGAGTCTAGTGATAATGACTCTCATATCCAATTTCAGCCTTGAGCCTGGGTTACATTACTGTGTAGAGTTTCATATACATGTCTATGCAGGTTTCCTCTGCGTTCTCTGGTTTTCTCCCTCCCTGACATTGTAGTAGGTTGACTGGCAATGCTAAGGTGTTTAAGTGTATATATTTACGTGAGCCTATTTATGGCTGGCATCGTGAACCCTGGATAACCACGAGTGTTTCCTGTCACTCTAAAACCAAACTAATCACAATATTTTTTTTTGTGTCATGTGACCACCATGTGACTTTGAATTAATGATCTTGACTTGTACACACATGCACACGAAGGCAGTATCCAAGTTTAAACACTGCCCCTGGTGGTTTGGAAGAGTGATATAGAACAGTACTAAGTGGTGACTTAAATACATTGATTTAGGTCAAGACATTTCAATTATTCTTTTATTATAAATGCATCAAATTCAAGTGTTTATACACAGAAACTAGTCTTTTGTTAATGTGATATTTTGTACGTTTGTGTTACTTACGGCTGCTTTTCTACCCACAGGACACAGACCTGATCATGACTTTTAATATTTCCATGCACCGCTCATGGTGGATGGAGAACGGCCCTGGGTGCAGGGTGACCCCTGTGACCCCTCCACCCTCCTGGGCTCCTGAAGATCACCGTTATATCAGCATAGCCGGCTGCGTGCTGGAGTACCAGTATGTGGAGGTGGCCCACAGTTCCCTGCAGATCATCCTGGCTGTGAGTGTTTCCCTTGACCCTGTGCACTTCTCACTCCTACTCAATCTAACAACTGAACCCAAATTAATGGGCTGCTAATTTTCATAAATATGGATAATACACATAATACACAAATTTATAATACACATTTTCACTTCATAGCGTTTCCTCGCATAACTTTTGCACAGTCTTCTATCACGTTATATTATCATGGTAGAGTTGAACGGATGTCCCGGAACAGTGGAAATGAGGGTAAATGGGTTTCGATCTCGCTTACAAATGTGACGTGGTACATTTTGAATTCAGCCTTTAGAGGCGGCGAGAGCACACACATGAAGTGTTTGCACAAATTGGCCTGCTAATGGGATATACGAATTGGCTGAGCATGCTTTGAAGAGCTTGAATTTAAATGTGTTTGTTTTGCATTCTGCACGAAGGCCTCCAAGGAAGTGTGCCATTTCTTGCATCATTTGCATGTTTTTCAGAAATACAGTGTAACTAATGAAACTGTAAATAACATTTATAATATGCATTGTGTTACCAAACCAAGGCTCGTTTTGGCTCAGTAACATGAATGGGAGACCAGACGGGGATAAAGTTTTAAACAGGAA
>JAOVVF010000034.1:8792229-8802534 GCA_028565595.1 Duopalatinus emarginatus | reverse complement strand
CAAGTAGTGATCAGCTGACCAAGATCACCTGCAACACAGACAACAGACAGAGAGAGACAGCCTAACAGGAGACAGTGGTGAACAGGCCCGTAACAATTGTAATTTTACTAAAGATCCAAAAAACATTAGCTATCCATTGTCAATATATCAAAAATGCAGACAATATGGCTGTTATACATCAGCAAGAATAAAGGAAGCATAAACCTTCCTAAGCATAAAAGACTATTTAAACACAGGCTTAGTCGTGCTAGGCAAAAGTATGGACAAAAGTATTGGAACATCTACACATTACATTTGCAAGAGCTTTAATGACTTCCCATTCTAAATCTATACCAATTAACATGCTGTAACCTGCTTCAAAATTTAAACCACTGAAAATCTCTGCAGAATTTGGAATATTGCAAACTGCTGCAGAATTTAGAATGTTGTAAACATCTACAGAATTTAGAATGCTACAAATGATTGCAGAATCTTGAATTTTAAAAGTTGGAAAAGGAGTGGAATCTGACATCTCTGTACAGCTATAACAGATTTCATGCTGTAAATGTTTACAAAATTGAGAATGCTGTAAACTGCTGCAGAATTTAGAATGTTGTAAACATCTACAAAATTTAGAATGTTGTAAATGTTTACAGAATTTAGAACGCTGTAAATATTTACAGAACTGAGAATACTGTAAACTTCTGCTAAATTTAGAATGTTGTAAACATTTACACAATTTAGAATGCTACAAATGATTGCAGAATCTAGAATTTTAAAAGTTGGAAAAGGAGTGGAATCTGAAACCTTTTTCATTCTTCAGCGGAAGCTCAGTGAGATCTTTCGAATGACCCATTCTTTCACAATTGTTTGTGAAGGCAGACTGCATGGCTAGGTGCTTGTATACACCTGTGGCAATGGGACTGAATGTAACACCTGAGTTCAGTGATTAAGAGTTGTGACCTTCAAAACACATCTGTGGTTCTTCCTCAAAACGTTTCCACAAAAGTGAAAGCACATTAGGAATGTCTAGAATGTCCTTGTATGCTGTAACATTGAGCTTTCCCTTAACTCGGTCTAAGGCCAAGACACAGCTAGCTCTCTCTATATATTATTTGCCAAGGTGTAAGTGGAAGAGCATGAGTAGCCTTGACCGAGCCTTGCCCTCAACCCTACCTGATCTCACTAAGGCTCCTGTGACAAAAGGAACAGAAATCCCACAGGCACGCTCCAACACCTAGTAGAAAGCCTCCCAGAAGAATGGAAGTGGCTGTTATAGCAACAAGGGTCGACTGACATCATAATAACCACCATTAATGCTCATTAAAGAAGCACAAACTGTATGGACAATAGGGTCGTATGTGTGGTACTTTTGCCATGTAGTGTATGTGCATGACCTCTAATCTTTGAGGTTTATTCAAGTGCAAGAGCAGATCATCAGTCTGATTGGGTTAGTTTAGATTTTTCAGATTCAGCTCAATATGTCATCACCGTAATCCTGTTGTTTCAGTAAAGCAGTTCTTCCCAGTTAAATGTCTGCTTTGGCATTTGTCTGTGTAGTAAGTGGAATACAAGGCGTTTCATGAAATATTCAGACAGCTCATAATCAAGTCTGACTTTAAGTCAAAGGGTAGGTAATTTTAACAGTGTGCCGAGACGTTCTGTAAATAGCCGCTCTCCTCCTCAAACCAGGCTAGAGTTGTGTTCATGCTGTATTTATAGCCATCTGCAGTCTAATAGCTACTGTTCCTGCAGAGATATTATATCAGAAAACAGTGGAGGAGAAAAACATCGGCAGCAGTCTGACTAGGATCCTGTTGGGAGCTTTTAGTGGCTTTGCAGCGCTCCACTCCTGGGACTGCAGGAAGTGTGGCTCTTTCCTCGCGGAGTATTCACAGCCTGTGTTCTCCTACAGCATCGGGTCCCTGTGTGTGTGTGTGTGTGTGTGTGTGTGTGTGTGTGTGTGTGTGTGGGCTTATACTCTCAGGTAAAAGACGACTCAGCATCCCCTTGTGCGTCTTTAAGTCTCAGCCTTTCCTGGTAATTACTAACCTTGGGCTCCCAGCCGGTGTGTGTGTGTGTGTGTGTGTGTGTGTGTGTGTGTGTGTGTACACCAGTGTCGAGATCTTTCAGAACGACTTAATGTATGCCATGTAATTAGAGAATGTGTTTATGAAACAGAGCTGTGTGTTTGCACTGTGTAAATGATCGTGCTGAAGCTTGCGCATTTCCCCAGAGAGATCCGCTCCTCCCGTGCTGAATGTGAGAAACGACGTCGCCGTCTACGTTAAGCGTTTGTTAGTGCTGACACGGCAAACATCAGAGCATCAGTATTGTGACACAATATTTCATGCGGTTGGTAACATATGGAGGCTTGTTAAAAAAAAGTGCTAAATTATAGTGTTTTAACATCTGACATCTGAAGCTGACTGGAGGAAAGTGTGAGAGTTGCTATTGCTTGTACACCTGCTTTGTCTAATGTTGTGCTCCGGTACGAAGACAGCACCTAAATTGTGACAAATCCATTTCGGTATATTCTTCTCAGCAGTCCCGTCATGTAATTTCATAGATATGACGAGTAAAGAAACACTGTGAGTGCCCCACAAAAACAGCAGTCATGCTATAATTAAGCAATAATACACGAGAGGGAGTGTTATATCGTGAGATATTGGCACTGGCTGAGGCAAAATAGTTCGGACGATTCGCTGCTAAGTCATCTAGCATTATATACATGGCCATCGCTGCCATTCAATCTGAACTGTACATGTCCCCTTCACATTTCATAATTATTTGTAAAGGAATCCATTCCATTTGATCGATACGGGAAAATACATATCACTTTAAGTCGACTCCGGGTTTTACAACAACTCACCGCATGTCAGTGAAGGGAATCTTCAGTACATAGACAGTAGCAGCACTCATGGAACATCTCTCAGCCAATCAGATTGCAGGGTTGGAACTAACTGTGGTGTAATAATACAATTAATGCAGTACATCTAGTCATGCAGTTATGAGCTTCAGGCAATGATCACGTCACAGGTTAGGTTAGAATGGTTCAGCTGGTTAAAAAAAAAAAAAAGCTGACAGCAGAGCCGGACCGCCCTATATGCTCGCTGCATAGGGCCCTGCAAATTAACCAAGGGCCCCTCGTCTCCACCTCGTGTCAAGTTAGGAAGGATTAGTGTATCAGCAGAAGATAAAGAGAAACTATCATTCAGGATACAAAAAGGGGGGGGGGGGTGTCCATGAGACTGAGCTGCGGGAACAGCAGTCAGGTAAACCTGTGACTGTTCTCCTCGAGCTTGGATTGTTAATAAATAAGCAGTAAATAGTCTATGAACAGAGCAGCGGGAATAGATTTAGAGGCGGCGTGCGCTGCGCAGCTACTCTCCACTACCTTAAAAACCTTGCAGCACCACAGGATCATCAACCAAACTCTGAAGCAGAAAAGCGAAAAGTGAACATACTGATGTTTTTATACCGTCTAGTACTCGATTAAACTTCCCCCAAACACACCAGTACACTCTAAAAGAAGGGCTGGGGGCTGAGCACAAAGATAATTATGTTAAAACTGGTCATTTATATAATATTTTTTTACACCTCATTTTAATGAGTACTGCCGGCATGATAACATGCCATGTCGCAAAGCAAAAGTAGTCTTAAGAGAAGAGCCTCTTCAATCACCAGTTCCAAACCACAGACAGTTGAAGGCTGTAGATGCAGGTGGTATGTTCAGAATTTGGTGTCATCTGACACCAATGAAACCATGAACCAAACCTGCCTTGTTTCAGCAGATCTAGCTGGTAGGGGTGGTTTAATGGTGTGGGGAATATTTTCTTGGCTCACATAAGGCCACCAGTCAGGCACTGTGAGAATGCTATAGCTTATATTATAGTATTATATACAACTTCATGGCCACGATTTACCATCAATTTACTGTAACACAGCAAAGGTCGTCTCGAACAAAGTGGCACCACTTCTGAATCATTGACAGTTAAAGGCTATAGGTGCAGGTGGTAAGATCAGCATTTGGTGTTTATATAATGAATCCATGAACCCGACCTTGCCTCTTTAGTCACCAGATCCGAACCACCGATAGCTGAAAAATGTAGGTGCTGGTAGGTACTGAATTTGCTCTCATGAAGCCGGTCTGCCTTGTTTTAACAGTTCTGGCTGGTGGGGATGGTGTAACGGTGTTGGGAATGTTTTCCTGGAATACATTGCTCTGCTCGTCAAGCATCTTTTGAATCCTACAAGTATGGTTGCCGACCATGTGTATGACTTTATAGCCACAGTTTAGTAGAGCACCTTTGGGATGAGGTCAGTCATGTTAGCATGGACCAGAATGTTTCCAGTTCATTGTGAAATCTTTGCTATAGACACAAAATGAGGATCTTCTGAGAGTATAAGTGAATTGTGTAGTGACAAACTAACAGTCAGTGTTTGTTTGTATATCCGTGTTCACGTATTACGAAAATGATTATATGAAATTAAGGAAATTGCTGCAGGTAAATATATTCCTGGATAATAAGAGAAAGCCGGAACTGCAGAGATTACAGCGGCAAAGGAAGAGAAATAAAACACGCTGCCCTTTGTGTCATTCATAAAAGAAACTCATTATTATTGCTGTTTTCTGCATGGATATTATTTTTTGGTGGCTTAACTCAATTTCAAGACTCTAACAGAATAATCCTAAAATAACTTCAGTTATTCTCAATTATTTTCACTTGCCACACAACTTAGGGGTGCAAATAACTTTCAGAGGCTTGAATTAAAGAATTTACGTGTTATACAGTGTGAGTGAAAAGTCACAGGACACCATTCCCATTGGAAAAACTTGCCCTTGATCCAACATGGCGATTTTCAAGATGGCGGCCACGTTCCGGACATGGCCCTGTCACCGTCTCATTACTTGCTGCCGTGTTCAGATATGTTGTTTTCCCTTTCGTTTCTGAAATTCACATTTACATTTACAGAGAAGCTAGTGAAGGTAGACCAGGATTCAAGAACTGAAACCAGAATATTACTAGAAAGAGCCATGCAGCAAGTATGTCCAGTATGATTGTCTTTCCCTGCTGTCACGTGAGACTCTGTAGCAACGATTTGGTTGTTAGCAGCCAAAACTGAAAGGAAGACTTATCAGTCATGTGCGACACCGGACTGGATTAGATTTACATGGGGTCCTGGTGTAATTCTCTCATTTCTTGTTATTTTATTCCCATCACGGCCATGTCTGTGTTTTATCAGACGTCCTCAAACAAGATGACAGGCAGATTGACCGACTGTTTTCCAATGAACTCTGTGGTCATCTGGTCGTCTAGTCCAGTCCGGACTACATTTCTGAGTTTGTACAGACAGGTGCAGCCTCACATTTAATAAAACAGATTTTTGGCACCTGCTTCACACCGTAGTTATACACTGTGTGTTAATTTGCATAAAGAAATGATATTATGTGACCACCGGGAAATCACGGATTGTATCACGAATTATATAATATAAATATAAATAAATAAATAAATAAATAAATAAATAAGGGGAGGGGGCGCCAAATCTCAAGAACAAATCTTAACCCATGCGAAGTAGTATTGTAATAAACTTTCAATAAACTTTCTACACTAGACAATCTGCAGAGAGAACAAGACAATAACTAAAATAATCACTATGGACAAACTGAAAGACAAATATAAGTCACTGCTAAAGTAAGTGCTGACGGAACAGATGAGGTTTTATCCGGTGTTTAAAGACAGCAAGTGACTCTGCTGTGTGGATATCTGGGGGAAGTTCTTTCCACCACCTTGGTGCCAGGACAAAGAAGAGTTTTTTTGTTTGCCTCCCATGTTGTGTCTTGGATGATGGTGGGTCAAGTCGGGCCGTACTTGAAGCACAAAGAGCTCTAGATGTGTGCCATCAGGTAGGGAGGAGCTGAACTGATTTGGCTTTCTAGGCCAGCGTTAGGGTTTTATATCTGATACGAGCTGCTACAGGAAGCCAGTGAAGGGTTCACACAGCAAGGGGGTGACATGGCTAAACTTGGGGAGGTTGAAGACAAAGCTGAGCTATGTGTTTGTGCTGTAATGATGTAGTTACATTTATAGAGCGCCTTTCAATAAACCCAAGGATGCTTTACAATCAACATTTAACCAACACACAAAACGTATCCTGACTTTTGACTCACCGTGTACTGTGATTGTACCATCATATACCATGCACCACACTGATTTTGTTTGAGTATAATAATGATATAAAAATACGGTATATTTTATAAATCATATGAATATGCAAATATTTTTGAGTCTCGTACGTTTTATGACAATCCAGATATCCAGGCTCCAAAGATGCGTTTTTTAACACCACTAAGTATGCGCCAGATGGTGCGAAGCCCCAGCTGTCCACGTTTCAGGTTCAGTTCCGTACACGGACCTTGAACATCAAATACTTAAGCACCTGCTTGCAGATCAGAGGTCGGCTCCATGCGTTTCAAACTGGTAATATGGCAGAGCATCACAGAAGTAATGGCTGGAGTTATTGTACCGTCAATAAATTGTGAAATTTCCCACTGAGATCAATAAAGTATTTCTGATTCTGATTAAAGTTTAGTCTCCTCAGCGTGAGCACTCGTACACCATCTGCAGGATCAATATGACAATGATTAAGTTAAGTTTGCTTTGAAATACAGACCCGCCAACCTTCATGGATTTAATGTTGAACAGTGGAATACTATAAAACGTGTTATTGTTGAGAGGAAAGGGCAAAAAGAGCAGTCTTGTTATTTTAAGCTAATTATTGTGTGAATCTGGAATGATTTCCAATTGTGTATGTCTTTGGAAAGTTAGCATGGGTTAGCCTGGAGTTACATGTAGTTACACCATAGCCTACAAGGTTAGGAGAAACACCCAATTTGTAAGGTTTAAGTCAATTAATTTAATGTTGTTATGTTTTTTAAAAGTTAGAAATATGTTTAAACTTCATAACACTTGTACTTCAAGCAACTCAGTCATACACTGAAGTGCAGACTATATAAAAAAATGTTACAAATTTGTGGTGGTTTGTTTAGCTGGTATTCCTTCGGACCCCTGGTACATCTCTGACAGGTGAACGCCATGTATGTCTTCTTTCTGTTGAGTTACACCAGTTCATGTCCTGCATTTATTCCAATAGGTTTGGCCTCTTCCAACAGGACAATGCACCACCACATACGACTATAGATGCCACATTATAGTTACAGGAAGACTCATGTGGGTTTGGGGTTTTGTCATTCTCACCTGAGTCACCAGATCTCAACGTGATCGAACACATCTGGGACGCCATGCAACAAATCCTACACCATGAAATACAAGTATGGTATCACTGCCTAGAGAATATTTCCGCATTCTCGTGGAGTCCATGCCCCATGGAGGACCTACCAAGTCTGATTCATAACAAGGCCACAGACTCGGAAGTTGCGTACGGCTTGTTTAGTCACAATATATTTTTTTCCATCTATCTTGTTGCCGACTGGAGAGTCCAACCACTCCGTAACCACTCCAACCACACCGTGAAGTTTTCTCCAGCACATTCAGCACAGTGGGGTTAAGGTCATTGACTGCGATGGTCAATGAATGTGTGAACATGATTCCTTATGCTCCCTGAATCTCACTTTCACTATATAGCCTGATGAATCTTGGCATTGTAATCCTTGAATATGACCGTCTCATCAGGAACCAGGTTATATATGTTACAACCTGCACATTCAGTATTTTCAGGTATTCAGCTGACTTCACTTTGTTTCCACTAAACATTGCTGAGATTAAACCCGACCAATTAAATCAACCCCAGGCTATAACACTGCCTCTGGAGGCCACAAATCCTAACAGCGGGCATTTTTCGGTAAGGCAGTGTAATATAACAGTGGCACGCTTTCTTTTAGTGACTTTGGGTAGTTTCGGTTTTTATACCTTAGGTGGAGACCAAAAATCTGATTATAATGTTAAACCACTCATTGAACACTATACTTGCACACACAGAGAAATTTGACCTCTGCATTTAACTCATCAGTGCATTAACACACTAACACATACACACACTAATAAGCAGACTCTAGCAGTGAGCACACTTAAGCGGAGCGGTAGGCAACTCTATCCACAGTGCTGGGGGGGCAGTGGAGGGTTAGGTCTCCCAAGGTGTCTAGGGCAGTTCAGTCATGTCGTTTGCAGGGATTGAAACAATGACCTTGTGGTCAGAAACCAGCCCATGACTGCCCCCTTATTTGGACCGTTCTGGGACATTTGGCTGGTCTCGGTAAGAAAAGTGAATCAATTCTGAATTGTCGTGACTAGATAAATGTTTGTGAATAAATGAAAGTTTGGGGTTAGCCACAGCACTGATTTGCTTTACGTATAGTTATGTACATGTACGGTCCTTACAAGAATAGCAAACGTGCATGTGTGTGTGAGAGTGTGTGCGTGTGTGCGCGTGTGTGTGTGTATGTGTGTGTGTCAAATTCATATAGTTGTAAGCAAATGTCCTCACAAAGAAAGGCATATCTGACCTGTTGATGTTGTGAGGACATTTTTGCTGGTCCTTGTAAATAAAATAGGAATTTTATTGCTCTTTAATGTTTATGAATAAATAAATAAATACACCAAAAGGTTTCCTTTTCCTTTTATAGTATACAACTATAGAGAATCAAGCGAGAGTGTGTGTGTGTGTGTGTGTGTGTGTGTGTGTGTGTGTGTGTGTGTGTGTGTGTGTGCACGCATGTGCACATTTCACAAAAATCTTCTTTTTGTGAAATGTCAGGACAAATGTCACCAAACCCAGTCAGAGGACACAGAAGACCACACTAACAAGTTGATCAACATACAAAGGCTTTCTTTTGGAGAGGTTAAGGTTAGTGTTGGGGCCAGACATAGCATTAATTAGCACTGATTAGCATTAATTAGCTGTATTACTAATTAGCTCAGTGGAAGGTCCTGATAAAGAGAATAAAAATAAACGTGTGCGCGCAGCGTGTGTGTGTGTGTGTGTGTGTGTGTGTGTGTGTGTGTGATATAAAAGTTGACATCTCAGTTTGTTACAAACAACCATATTTGTACATGAGAGCTTTGTACTCATGTAGACACACTGCATTATTTATCTCAATTGTCAAAAGAACTCTAAGCAAGCTAATATTCAGGATGGTTATAGATGTCAGGCTGTATGGGGGCAATGTGGATAAAGTGAAGGTGTAATACACTGCTATTGTCTGTGTCTGGATTGAGCTTAGAGGTCAAGTGGCTCATTTCAGCCATAAACAGTGAATCGAAACAACGTTTTTCCAGGATCAAGGTGCACAGACGGACAGACAGACAGACAGACAGACAGACACATAGATATTTAAACGAAAGAGTTTGACTTAAACCTGGTTTGTTTGTTTTTTTTCGGGCTAGTCAAAAATTATCCACAATCTGGCTGTTGAATATCTTTAAATCATGGGCGTCGCCGCGATTCAATCTGAAGGAGACGTGTCCCCTCTACATTTCATAGTTATTTGTTTCGACCCCCCTTCCCCCACATTTAACATTAAATATTATTCACCCAGTGCTGTTTCTGATGCTTCGTGAAAGAATCCAATCCACTTGATCGATAGGAGAAAACCACTCCGGGTTTTCCGGGTTGCCTACAACAACTCACTGCATGTCAGTGAAGTGAATCTTCAGTATATAGACAGTAAAGGTGCAGACTGATCCACACTGGAGGAGGTCACTAACATCAGCCCCATTACCATTTCACAATGTCCAGCTTTAGCTAAAACCTTTTGTTATATGCCCTCAAAATGAACCTAGGCCATGATAAATAAATGTTATCAGTGTAATATTGGAGGTAAATTTAATGATCAGTTGTTTGCAATATTTGCTCCTTCACCAGACACAATGGACAGAAGGAAATTCTTTACAAAAAAGCGTAAAATAAGTCAAGACTTTTTATTTTCAGATGGAAATGTTAGTTCAGTTAGCTGGCTAATTAATGTTAGGAGATGTATCATGAGGTAGCTTCATGATGGCTATCATTTCAATTTGTTGGGGCTGCCTTTTAATCTCATTTGCACCACGTTTCCTTAATACAGTATAATCTAACAAATTAAGATTGGTCCTCTTTTCCAAAATATGAACACATTATTGGGCTAATTTGAGCCACTCTGACCCCTAACACACATGCAGAAGAGGGTCCCTAGATCGATTCTACAGCATATCCATGGGCGTCACCACCATTCAATCTGAGAGGGACGTGTCCCCTTCACATTTCATAATTCTTCGTTTGGACCCCCCCCCCACACACACACATTCACTCCGGGTACAGAGACAGTAA
>JAOVVF010000034.1:8772315-8792129 GCA_028565595.1 Duopalatinus emarginatus | reverse complement strand
CCCCCCCCCCCCCACCACCACATTAAAAATGCTTCTGACGCCAATGAGCGTATCGATTTTCATTCGGGTGAATATTCATTAGAAAACTGAAACAGCCGTTGTTGAGTTCTTGAGAATCCTGCTCATTCATCTCATTTTGTATAACAGTATCTACCAAATGTAGGATTATAAATAGCTACAATGATGGATGTGCTAAAAGGTTCTGCGTTTTGTGGCTTACATGTCATGTAGGTTAATAAGATCTGTGATATTAAAGGAAAAATCAGTGGCTCTGATATACTTTTGTGGGATGTTCCTTTATTTAGCTGCCATGGTTTGTCTCAGACTGTACAACATTCTTCTGACTGATTACTTTTATCCTATCCTAGAAAACATTTCTGTTCCTATTCTTGATAGGAATCTTCTCCTTAAGGGTGACTCCACCCCCATCATTAGGGCACAAAGTTTCACTGGATGATTCGATGAAAATAAAATCATCATGTGTGAATCAAAATGACGGTGTTACGACTGCACCAGGAGGGCACGTTGGGCTCCGCCCCCTCTCCTGACGCGCACCTGAGCTGCATTGCCGGACTGATTAAGGGGACTATTTAAGCCCGGCGTTTCAGCCTCAATGGGGCGGCTGGTTTTGTGGACTGATCGTGTTTCTGGTTTCCCTGTTTCGGACTCTGACTCAGTCTGTTGTTTCCCCGTTGGGGACTCTGCCTATGCCCCATGTTGGGTTTTTCTTTCGGTTTGTTTTTTTTAGTTTTTCCGTTTTTGGTGTTGGTGTTTATGTTGGCCTTTTACTTTAGTGTTTTACTTTTTGTGTGAGTTCCCTCACTCACTTCCGTCTCGCCGCATGACAGACGGCCTTCACATTGAGTGCCGTGTGTTAAACAGTGTCTCCATCGACATCATTAAAACACCACCTGATTGAAAGTGTTAAATCTATGCCAAGAACCGTTGAAACTGTTCTGGTGGACTGTGACAAGACAATTGCACTTTACATGTTTTTCCTTTAATTTGTCACCAGTCTGTGCGGAAAGTCAAATCTGGTGGTCTTAAGCGATGGCAGTAAAAATCTATGTGGTATCCCAGGGTCTAGACCTGAGAACTATTGGTTTAAATGAGTCATCCAAGGCATGGGGGACATTTTATCCAATTTCCTCTCCCCGGTGACTCTTTCACCTTAAGAGAGCTCCAATTTCCAGCACTCTTGATCCAGCCTGTGACTTCACTTTAGCTTGTCTCGTGGACGATGTAAGACGATTTCCGGAAGAATTTTCCCAGTGTCTTCACAAAGCCCATTAAATCAAGCTCGTCCGAAAGCAGCGTGCTCGGCGATGGATGTTGAGAAGAGCAGCCCGGTAATTGGTCGGAGGAACGTGTTGGCATTCCAATCTCCATGCCCCATGATGCGTCTCGTCCCTGTTTCAGTCACTACTGATTAAATGGGAAGGATCGGTAAGAGTTTCATTGCTGCGTGGATGCACAGACAGTGCCGTCAGTCTGCACCCTCGAGCTGTACAGAAATGGCCACTGAAACAAAGAAGCCATTCGTTGTCTTTTCACACAATGAATGAGTCGGTGTCTGATTGGTAAACTGCACAGACAATGTATCTATCTCGCTTGATCTCTTCCCCAAGCACTCAATTGATCTGCAAATTTTTGCTTGTCATCTCTTTGGCTAAACACAAGGCATGTCACAGCATGCTAAAGGCCCGAAATGTAATTTCTTATCTCATTGTTATTAATGAATCTGACCCTGGAGGTTAATTTGATGCAGCGATAAGGAGGCAGTCTTTGACGCGAAGCAAAGCAACGACAGCTTGATCTTCTCGTCTCCTGCTGCTGAAGCCCAGACGGATAATTACAAACTTTACAGAACAGACATGTGGGAAAACACTGTTTTCTGTGTCCCGGTTTGCTGTCCTCCAGTTATCCAGCCAAATCGGAGGCCATGTTTTTTTTTCCTCCCATCCTGAGCAGCACCTTTTCTTAATGAGGTTTCTTCCGGGTCTGAAATGTATGCGCGGTCCTAAACCATTCATTTCCACGCTGCTCCAACATTAGTAAGGCTGCATGCATCATTACGCCGTAAGGAATCATCAGCCCGAAAGTAATTAAATCGAGCCGCACGATAGTGGCGAGCTCACAGTGAGCTGATATATGAATCTGAGGATGATCTCTTTTCGCGATAATCTTTCCATTCTCTTTTCTCTCATAATGAGGTCTCTTTTATTAATCTCATAACGGCGTAATCTTATGCTGCACAGAAGCCGTTTACTCCAAGCTACGTTATTTGTTGTTTGTAGCCTCCTGTGATGGAAAATGGCGAACAGAAGCCTTCTAGTTAACGATCACCTTCCTGATCAACATAAATACCCAAGTGGCCTGGTTACCCTCCTGTCTTACCTTTCAAACGGAGTCAGATTCCAGTCTGCCTCTCCAGATGGATTGTCATATTTTACGCCAAACGTTGTATGCCATTTGTATCATTCTGGCTAAAACTGTAAGGCATTCTGTTAAAGGAGCAGATGCCTCTGTATTCTCTGGGGTTTCAGAAAGCACAGAGTGATGAAATCCCGAGCCATTCCTGTCTGCATTAACCCGTGTGCACTCGCTGTTCTTCCTGCCAGCTTCAACAGTCATTAGCCGAGGAAAATGTGTTAATTTATTTCAGAAGAGTACACGGCCCATGCTCGGTCTGTCTGAACAGGGCATCGTGAGATTGCCTGGAGAAATCCGCTCAGGACATGGTGAGATGACGAGTTAGTGATGCTGCTCGGTGATTAATGCTCTCTCTCTCTCACCTACTGTCCCATGAGTTTATGAGGTCCGCTGTGATCCTTACCCACCGGTGCCTGCATCCTGAACCTATTGTCCTGATGTAACTTTGCGGACCGAGGAAACTCGTCTAACGTCCTTGATTCGTTTTCTGGACGCAGGAATCAAAGCACAAGAGTAATACTGCACGTTTTGGTACAATCGATGCTCCCACAGGAGATCCGTTGTTTGTTTTTGCCAAGTAGCCAGCTCGGATCTGGTCCCTAGGCGCCGAGGATTGTCCCTGGCCAGATTTCTCCTTCACGCTAAATGGAAAGGAGAATGCTCTGGCAGACATTCACAGTCACATCTCTACAGGGGGGTGAGGAACTATTGGTATGCCTGGATGCACAGTCAAATGAGCTGTGTCTGTCATTTTCAAACTTAGACAAAAGGCATCTATTAAGACTCCGGCTATCAGAGCAGGTGCAGAAATTAGCTAAAGGAACAGCCAAGGCTCGAGACCAATTTGGAGTAAATGGAGGTCCTTTCACCTTCCCAAAAAAAAAAAGCCTTCCCAAAGCTATGTACGTCTCATGTGCGATGCCTACGACTGAGCCTTAAACTGTTAGCTACATGCTAAGCTAGTACAGGCCATTGTCATGTCTTCTCAGTGGCTGTGTTTACATTAGATTTGATCGACTAGTAAAGCAGTATGTATGTGAGCATTTATACACGCGGTCCCTGACGTACGACGTCTGCTGTCTTAACAATGTCATGACGTTAATACCAACATTAAAATCAGACAAAATGTGTCTGTTGTTTTCTACAAACCTTACTTGAGGTCGTACATAATCATAATATTTTTTATTTTTCTGCTTTCACAATTTTTCTTTTTCAGCTTTGAACACCTTTGCAGCTCCAGCTGAATTATAGGATAGATCAGGACTACACAGCTCTAGTCCTGGAGCACTGGAGTCGGGCTCAGCTTGGAGGTGTTCGAGTAGAAATAACACTAAGCTGTGCTCGATACCAGCTCTCAAGAACCAGTGGGGTAGATTTTAGGACCACAGTGTGCTGTGTTAGCATACTTAAAAATGGCTGCCATACGGCTCTCGCATGCTGTTTTTGCTATGGCTCATCACTTCTAATCATGTTAAACTAGATTGGCTGAATGCTAGTGTAAAGGTGAGAGCTTTCTGAATAGACAAGCAGTTGGCAGTGATGTTTCATTATCTTTGTCTTGGACGTCCACATCACTTGCTTTGTGTAACCAGTTTACAAAATGTGGGGTGTGACAGACCTGAGATTTTCCACATTTGATTGAACTGGAGTATGAGAACAAGAGAACTGAATAATCAGTGACCTCTCAGCGCCACCTAATATTAAAGTGTCGAACACATAAATACAGAGGAAGTTGAGTTTCTAACTTGTGATATTCAATAGTCAGAAAATGTTTTGGTTTTTTTTCAAGAAATTCAAGAAATACAGCTTAAAAGACTGTTGTTACACTGTTACACTGTTCAGAAACTGTTGCAGGCATCGCACATGTGACATATGTGGCGGAGATGCACTTACGGTAATGCAAAAATGGCCAAAAGGGGTGTTTAATTTCCTTATAATATCCAGTCATTCATCCACTTCATTAAATTCAGAAATATCATCAGAATCTGAAGATCCAGCACTATAAAATTGCCAGTCCAAGTTGGTCATAATGGTGTTTTACATTGTTCACTGTTGTCCACCAGTGATGTCACACGCAGCTTCAGGAATTTCCATAGCAAATTCGGGGTTTAATTAAAATGGTCAATTTTAAAGCAAACTAAGCTGTTATTTTCATTTCAATAAATGTTTAAATCTCAGGATATTGGACATTGTTTCAAAAAACAATGTGAAATCACCAGGGGGTCCATTGGGTAGCATTTTATACCATATCACATGTTACTAACCCTGGACCCACAGCCCCATATCCTGCATATTTTAGTCTTTTCCTGATCTGGTCCACATGAATGAGCTCCTTCTGAGTTCATTTGCTGTTTAGTTGAATCGGTTGTGTTGAGAGCAGAGAATTCCAAGACCGGGATTGAGAACCTTAGCAGGACGGACTTCTAGCTACCAACTCCAACTGTCTCCCGAGAGAAGCTTTGCTAATCTTGACTCTAAAGGCACAGCTATATCTTGCAGCATGTCATTAAAGTAGAAATATTCTCAGCCACATGAGCCCTGGCATCCCCCCCCCCCTCTTGTTATCCTTGTTGGATACAGCATCTGTGAGCTGCCACAGCTGCTTAGCATGCTGTATGCTAAGCTGAAACCTCACCTAGTTACACATACTGTCAAAGCATATCTTTCGTGTTCATACGCTGGCTTCCAGCATGCCCACCTATATGCCACTGTCCTGCCAGGCATTATGCACACACACAGATACACGCTCTCCAGCGTGAGATGCTCTCGACAGGCTGCCATGAGCCACGCTCGGCCGAGAGCACCCTAATGAATGAGCCTATTATAGTCCAGCTCTACTGATGAGCTTCTGAGTGCGTTTTAAATGACACTCGTAATCCATCAGGCCTTGTTTAATTACAGCATGTCGTAGCGTGCCTTGATTGTGCGGATGTAATTGTTTGGAGAAAAGCTTAGGCCGGGGTCCATTAGGCGGCAGATGAAAGTCTAGGCCGTGTTCAGTAAGAGGTTTCTCTTTTTACCCCCGTCAAAATGCTTCTTGTATCATATTTACTTTATTAATCGTCACGCTTTGCCAGTTTTTACTCAGAAGTGAAGTGTTTATCGAGTGGCCGGATTTGCCTCATCTGCAGCATGTAAACAGCCTCTCACTCCTCTCGCTTCGTTTCCACGGCACTCCTCGTTTCATGCCCCGTCCAAGGCGTGCGTCGTGATTGGTTCAGAGACGAGCATCAGACATTTATTTCATCACCTCCACAATCCAGACAGACGTAATTTTTTTCAGCCTATGTGCGGCGGCGATAAGAGAATGAAGAGATGGGCATCTACAAAGAGATCTCCGTGGAAAAATGTTTCCCCTGTTGAAGGGAAAAGACAAACACTGAGTCCAATTTGTATGAAATCATCACAGCACGGCTGAAAATTTCTCTAGAGAGAGAGCGAATCGTTCAGCTGTAAAAGACAAAATGTGACATAAATATCTACATTCGTTTTGCTATAGCACAGTTTTTTATATGGGTAACTCCATTCAGAGGTTAGGATGTTGTTTTGAAAGGTGATAGTTGAATTAATTTCCTCCCAAATTGCCCTCAGGGATCAGTAAAGTCATTCATCCATCCATCTGTCCAACAAACTAACTTTGTTAATACGGGGCTAAATGTATGATTTTTTAGCTCAATCAGAAACCTGAATCACATCATGTTTGATCCATGTATAATTATAGGACAACTAAGTGGTGCCTTAAACTGTTAGCGACATGCTAAGCTAGTATCGGTCATTGTCATGTCTTCTCAGAGGCTGTGTTTACATTAAGTATTAGATTTGATCGACCAGTAAAGCAGTATGTATGTGAGCATGTACACACACAGTCCCTGACAGACGCCGTCCGCCGTCTTAACAATGTCATGACGTTAATACCAGTATGTCAAAATGTCTGTCGTTCTCTACAAACCTACTCATAACCTTACTCGAGGACGTACATAATCATAATATTTTTTTTTCTGTTTTTTTTTTTTTGCTTTCACAATTTTTCTTCTTCAGCTTTGAACACCTTTGCAGCTCCAGCTGAATTATAGGATAGATCAGGACTACACAGCTCTAGTCCTGGAGCACTGGAGTCAGGCTCAGTTTGGAGGTGTTCGAGTAGAAATAACACTAAACTGTGATCGACACCAGCTCTCAAGAACCAGCGGGATAGATTTTAAGAACACAGTGTGCTGTGTTCGCATACTTCAAAATGGCTGCTGTACTGTTTAATAAATACTACATATTCACACACGTTACGCGTTACGCATGCTGCTTTCGCATGGTTCATCATCACTTGACATTCCACATGACCTGTTTTCTCGAACTTCTAATCACACTGTTGTCTCCAGTCACTGGTGTAGTATTAACACATTCCTCATACTTCTGCTAACAAGCCGTTATTATAGAGTGTATGCTATACCCGGGGCAGCCAGGGCCTACTGGTTATGGAACCGGGCTTGAAGGTCCCGGGGTTTGATCTCTGCACAGGGCAAGATACGACTGATGTGACCTTGAGCAAGACACCTAACTCTCCCCAGGCGCCATGGTTTGGGGCTGCCCCCCGCCCTCGGCAAGTGTGTTCACTGCCCCCTAGTGTTCACTGGTTTGTGTTTCTCACTGCACGGATGGGTTAAATACAGAGGTCACATTCCTCTGTGTGCAAGCACTGTGGGCAAATAGTTCAATTTCACTTTCTGTGTTTTTTTAAGCTATCAAGGTTGCTTTGCTTCCTATAGCCTGTTTGTTGCTCACCTGAATGCTTATCTGTTTACATTCGGGTTCTGTCTTTGCCCTGGGAGTTTGTCTGCTTTGCTATTTACATCAGGAAACCTGCACTTGTCTTTATTTACCTGTCATAGAGAAGCTATTAGACTTTTCTACCAGTCGAATTACCAGGCAAAAGACTCACAAACGTCTTCCCAGTGACCAATGATCCCAAATCACAACTGTTTTTATCTTGTGTCTTTATGCTCCTGCCACTTGCATTGAGGGAGCACACATGATAGGCTGATTGAATGTGCTAAATTGCCCAAGGTGTGTGTGTGTGTGTGTGTGTGTGTGTGTGTGTGTGTGTGTGTGTGTGTGTGTGTGAGTGAGTGGTTCCCTGCTATAGATTGGTGCCATGTCTGGTAAGTATTTCTGCCTTGCTCCTAATAATTCCAGGTGGACTCCAGGGAAAAAAAACGCAACCCACAATGCAAATGCATATTGAGAGTATAGTAAATGAGGAAGTGTGTGTGTGTGTGTGTGGTGGTGGTGGTGGGGGTGTTACGGTATGAAGGAGAAACAAAGAGCAGAAGGTGGTTAAAAGAGCTGCAGAGAGTCCAGATGAGTCAGAGAGAGAGAGAGAGAGAGAGAGAGAGAGAGAGACAGTACAACCCTCCTTTCATCCTTCATTTTATGCATGGATGAGTAAATACTGTAGCATGGCCACACCTCCTTGCTGTCTATCCTAGTTAATGAGGTGTGGCCTTCGTGACTAAATCCAATAAAATAAATAATGTGGTCTGTAAGTCACAGTCCTGTTAAAAAAGATGTGGCTTCTGTGGCTTAATGACTGTAAAGAAGGTGTGGCCTTTGTATATCAAGTCCATGAAGAAGGTGTGGCTTGTCTGTCAGGCCACCCTGACAGACGAAGCAAATAAGACAGTGACTGACAGACTGACGGACTGACTGATGGACTGACTGATGGACTGACTGACTGACTGACTGACTGATGGACTGACTGACTGATGGACTGACTGATGGACTGACTGATGGACTGACTGATGGACTGACTGACTGACTGATGGACTGACGGACTGACTGATGAACTGACTGATGGACTGATGGACTAACTGACTGACTGACTGATGGACTGATGGATTGACTGACTGACTGACTGACTGATGGACTGATGGACTGATGGACTGACTGACTGACTGACTGACTGATGGACTGACTGACTGACGGACTGACTGATGGACTGACTGACTGACTGACGGACTGACTGACTGACTGACGGACTGACTGATGGACTGACTGACGGACTGACTGACTGACTGACGGACTGACTGACTGACGGACTGACTGACGGACTGACTGACTGACGGACTGACTGACGGACTGACTGACGGACTGATGGACTGACGGACTGACTGACTGACGGACTGACTGACGGACTGACTGACTGACTGACTGACTGACTGACGGACTGACTGACGGACTGACTGACTGACGGACTGACTGACGGACTGACTGACGGATTGACTGACGGACTGACTGACTGACTGACGGATTGACTGACTGACTGACGGACTGACGGACGGACGGACTGACGGACTGACTGACTGACTGACGGACTGACTGACGGATTGACTGACTGACTGACGGACGGACGGACTGACGGACTGACGGACTGACGGACGGACGGACTGACTGACGGACGGACTGACTGACTGACTGACTGACTGACTGACGGACGCTTGCATAAAAGAGTAAATAAATGCTTTAAGTGTCATACAAATGCTTTAAGTAGTTCTGTATTAAATCATTTATTTGCCGCCTGCTTCATGGTGTCTGTCCTCGGGTGATTTTTAGGAATTTCTATCCTTGGCTAACAGTCATTGATCATCCTCCCTCGCTAGATTTCTAACCAATGAGTGAAAACGATTTATTAGCATTTCTGTCAACCCTGCTTGCTCCACAGCTATTTTTCCGCACTGTGATACTTCTGACAAATGAGCCAAAAGTATCTGTTTTGCTCTCGGTGTCACTCTCGCACACAGATGAATAGGTGTGAAAGTGTCCAATTAAACCAGTTAAAGAACTCGCCTCTAAAAGTCCTAAACTGATCGACTTGTTTGTGGAGATGAGTGATTAATTTGTAAGAATTCATCCTCTAGTCTTGTCGTATGTAGAATAATGATTACCTAGTTTACTCTGACTGTGAAGCTGCTAAGAGTTTCATGACCGCCATTTTGATTTTATTGTAGGTCCTAAAAGCCACCTGCGCTTGTATAATAACGATTATCAGCACAATTATTAGTTTTGAACGTAAAAATGTAGTTTGTCCTGGCAAAAAGTGTTACATGAAACTGTTTGTGTTAATATGATACTGACATATGACATACACGGATGTGCTGGTGCACTAGGGTAATACTTGGTATGTCCCACACAGGGCATGGAGTCCAGAAAAACAATACACTGTCTGCAATCAACACCATAATTCCAGAATGCTCCACAATCCTGTTGTATGCCGAGATGTAGGATTTCTGGGATCCACAGCGCATTGTACGGCATTCCAGATGTGTTAACGGTGAGATCTGGTGACTCAGGTGTTCCCGTAACCATACTCTGGCGTTTCTAGACGTGTGTGGTGGCGCATTGTCCTGTTTTATGAGGCCAGACGTGTCAGAATGAATTCAGGACATGACCAGGTGGAACTCGTCAGTAAGGAGGCTATCAGAGACGTTTGTAGGTGTGCCAGGGGTCCTATGGAATATGCTACCTAAACAAACCCTATAGCGTGATGGATGGAGCCACGAGCAGGCTATGCATTTTGCATAGGCTTAACTGTACCAGTTTTACCGTCACACCGTCAGTGTATTCTGGAGCTCACTAGCGTTTATCAGGACATGTTAATCTTAACTGCAATCTGACTCAAACTGTCTGTCGTCTCATGCCTTATTTATCGTTCCCAAAACAGTGAATAAATAAATAAATAAATAAATAAGCGCCAGTGGCGTGTGTGAGACGCAATTTTTGAAGCTGTCAGTCAGTGACGAGCACGTGCCAACGCGAGAAAGAGGAAGGGATCGGTTTTGACATTGCTTTCACCGAGGGAAAGAGAGAGTCCACTTGCCTCATTACAAGTCGTTCCCCACAGCTGAGCATGCAGAGCCGCGGTCAGAGCCAATTACAATCCTCCGCTAATTGCACCGGATAAAGTAAAGAGACGAGTCACGCTCGGTACATGTCGGTCCAACACGAGAGTCAGTCCTGTCCAGCGAGCATCTACTCCTGACCACTCTGTTTAGTTTATTTTGCATCTAGAGGTCTACCTCCCTTGTCTCTAGTGGCCATTAAATGAGGATGAAGGGGGAAATGATTGACAGCATGGTTGATATCATCAGCATGGGGAGGGGATCAGGGAGAGCAGCTCTCTCTATTTCTCGAGCGCCACCAGACGAGAGCGGCTTATTCTTCTTATTCTTTAATCATTCGAGCCGCTGAAGTAATCAGAGCTGCTGGACTGCTGAGGCAGCTCTAAGCAGGGCTCAGGAAAAAAAAAGAAAGTGCATAATACAGTGAGCTACGGGGAGGGGGCATGAACGAGTGAGACGGATATACATATTGAGAGGATAGTGAATGAGGAAGGGGGGGGGCACAGTATGAAGGAGAGACAAAGAGCATTAGGTGGAGAGAGAGAGAGAGAGAGAGAGAGAGACAGTACAACCCTCCTTTCATCCTTCATTTTATGCATGGATGAGTAAATACTGTAGCATGGCCACACCTCCTTGCTGTCTATCCTAGTTAATGAGGTGTGGCCTTCGTGACACATTCTAGTGAAGAAGGTGTGGCCTTTGTGCCACAATCTAGTGAAGTAGGAGTGGCCTTTGTGCCTTAATGCTAGTGACGAAGGTGTGGCCTCTGTTCCTCAGTACTACGAAGAAGTCGTGAATTCTGTGCCTTAATGCTGAGTAAGAAGGCGTGGCCTTTGTATATCAAGCCGATGAAGAAGGCGTGACCTCTGCGCCTCAATTCCTTAAAAAAAAAGGTGTGGCTTCGGTGCCTCAATTTTATAAAAAAAGGTGGGGCTGTGTGCTTTAATCCTATGAAGAAGGGGTGGCCTCGTAGCCCTCAATCTTATGAAGAAGGCATGGCCTCTGTACATCAATCCTATGAATAAAGTGTGGCCACAGTACCTCAATTCCATGAAGGCATTGCCCTGTGCCTCAATCCTATAAAGAAGGTGTGGCCTCTGTGCCATCTATCTCATGATGAAGGTGTGGCATCTGTGCCTCAATCCCATAAAGAAGGTGTGGCCTCTGTGCCTCAATTCAGTAAAAAAAAAGGTGTGGCTTCTGGGCCTTAATTTCATGAAGAAGGTGTGGCCCTTTGTGCCATCAATCCCATAAAGAAGGTGTGGCCTCTGTGCCTCAATTCAGTAAAAAACGTGTGGCTTCTGTGCCTGAATTCCATGAAGAAGGTGTGGTTTCTGTGCGTCAATCTCATAAAGAAGGTGTGGCCTCTGTGCATCAATTCAATAAAAAACGTGTGGCCCTTTGTGCCTCAATCCCATAAAGAAGTTGTGGCCTCTGTGCCTTTAATCATATAAAAAAGGTGTGGCTTCTCTGCCATCAATCCCATAAAGAAGGTGTGGCCTCTGTGCCTCAATTCACTGAAAAAGATGTGGCCTCTGTGCCTCAATCCCATGAAGAAGGTGTGGCTTCTGTGCCTTAATTCAATAAAAAAGGTGCCTCAATCCCATAAAGAAGGCGTGGCCTCTGTGCCTCAGTCCCATAACGAAGGCGTGGCCTATGTACCTAAATGGCATGAAGAAGGTGTGGCTTCTGTGCCATCAATCCCATGAAGAAGGCGTGGCCCTTATGCCTGACATCCCCACTGATGGACGAGAGAGCGCTGTGTGTGTGTGTGTGTGTGTGTGTGTGTGTGTGTGTGTGTGTGTGTGTGTGTGTGTGTGTGTGTGTGTGTCATTCGTCAGTACAGAGACGTTCCGAGACAATTGCCAAACAACCAGTAGTGAATCAGTGCAGACATTTTGTAAATATTGATTTGGATTGATGAATCTTTAAAGCATCCCGCTGTCACAATGAGTCCAAACGCCTGTCTCTTATTGTTATAGGACGAGACGCCTCAGTTTTCCTCTGTGTGTTATGATAAACCGGATATTAATCCAGAACTCTGCTTTGCAACAATGAGCACACGGTGTGTATAAATGGTTTGCAGGCTTCGAGTGTGTGTGTGTATGTGCGCGTCTCATAATATTGTTTCGCTCAGTTCTAGCCCTGGCTCAGGAAGGCATTAGATAACGGATATGTACACTGACACAGAGAGTAAACACACCTTGCCTATGCCAGCAGCAGCCGTCACTTTAACCCGCTATCCTCCTGTATAATATCCCTCATCTCCTGTCGTCCTCTTCATCTCTCACAGCTGCCGACTTTAAATCCGTTGTGTTGCTGTATTTCTCAAGCCGGCACTTTTTTTTTTTTTGCTAACCAGGTTGCGCCCTGAGATTGGGAGAAAATATCCCAGATGTGTTCTGAAATGGCTGGTCATGGAAGCAATTATTACACAAGATCTGCTCCAGCTCCTAAACTATTTTTGACCCACCAGCCTCCACTGCTGCCTTGTCCTTCTTCCCGTTCATCCTGGCTGTTTTTAATAAATAATGAGGAACAACACATAGGGAAGCCAGTCTGGCAAGAATCGTGAGAGCACTGTGCCATAATGAGATGTGTACTGGATGGAGACAACTGTCTTACACGTCCTCTAGGTAGACGATCGTTAGAGACTTAACAGTAGTCTACTTAATGTTCTTACACTGCATAACATCCTATCCTCTAACCAATAAAGCGTGCGAACAATGTTTTCTGAGCTACTGTTTTATATCCTTCAATGGCTACTTTATGTCTGTTTACAAATGGAACACATTTGTGTGTGTGATGCTCTGCGATGGATTGGCGCCCTGTCCAGGAGGTGTAGTCTAAGCAGATAAGATACTGACTGATTTCCAAGCTCTGGATCTGAAATGTATCCTGGGAACGTTGAGTGGGATGTGTGAATATGCCCCGGATAGGATGCCAGTTCATGAAACCAGGCCAGAAACTAAAGGATTTCAGGTCTGAAACCCAACCCAGGCAGTGGTGGTTCAACCGTTAAGGCTCTGGGTTACTGATCAGAAGGTTGAGGGTTCGAGCCTCGACACTGCCAAGCTGCCACTGTTGGGTCCTTAAGCAAGCAAAGCACCTTAAGGCATCCTAACCTTAACTCTCTTTGCCCCTGGGTTGCTCAATCATGGCTGACCCTGTCCTGCACTCTGATCCCTGATCTTCCTAACAAGCTTGGATATTTTTCCTGTGTTGCACCGTAGACTGACGTACCAGAAAGACTGGTACATACTGACAAAGAAAACAGGTACAAATTGCTGGTATCTGCTACAGAATGGTATGGGGTTTGTTGAGCTGGCATTCCATATGGGACCCCTGGTACATCTACAAACGTCTCTGACAAGTGAACACTTCTAAGGACACCAAATTATGGTTAGAGGAACACTCGCCTGAGTTTGGGGTTTTGCCATTCTGACCTAAGCCAGCAGATCTGAACATTATTGAACACATCTGGGATGCCAGATGTGCGAAGTGCTGTAGAACACCGAACTCTTACCCCAGATTATAACAGAATCGTGGACTTGTGACTTGACCAGTATTTTGGGGGCAAATCGATACGGTGCCTCAATGCATTATAGCAAACAAAGAGCAATTATGCTCTTAGCTGGATGACTCGGCTTTTCCAGTGGCCGATCAATCCAGAGGCGAGCGCTAAGGGCCGCGTAATGAATTATTTTCAAGTGAAGGAAAAGCGTCGCCACACAAGCCAATACAGATTAGCCAAGAACACTGCTGCTGAATTAAACTCAAACTTGTAAGTGCCTATTCAGGAGACAGCAATATCACTCAACATGGGCCATAGTAAGAATTTCTCAGCTCTGTGTTAAGTTGAGTGAGCGAGTAAGTGCGTGTGTATATGTGGGCTCTTGAAATTTTAATTACACAACATTTTTCATATTTTGGACTATGGCAGCCAAATGAATTTGTGCTTGTCAGTCACAGTGAAGGAGATCCTGAAGCTCCTAATAAAATCCCAGTGTAAGAGTGGAGGTTTTTTTTTACCATTCCACTACCATTCATACCATTCCAGCCTCTTAAAAATCCCAGTGAAGGAGGTGTGGCCTCTTAAAAAAAATTCCCAGTGACAGAGGTGTGGCCTCAGTGAAGGTGTGGCCTCTTTAAAAAAAAATCCCACTTAAGGAGGTGGGGCCTCTAAAAAAAAAAAAAAATCCCAGTTAATGAGATGTGGCATCTAAAAAAAATCCCAATAAAGGAGGTGTGGCATCTAAAAAAAAATCCTGGTGACAGAGGTATGGCCTCAGTGAAGGAGGTATGGCCTCTTAAAAAATCCCAATGAAGGAGGTGTGGCCTCTAAAAAGAAAATCCCAGTTAATGAGATGTGTGGCGTCTAAAAAAAAATCCCAGTAAAGGAGGTGTGGCATCTAAAAAACAAAATCCCAGTTAATGAGATGTGGCGTCTAAAAAAAAATCCAATAAAGGAGGTGTGGCATCTAAAACAAAAAAAATCCCAGTAAAGGAGGTGTGGCATCTAAAAAATCCAAGTGAAGGAGGTGTGGCCTCTAAAAAGAAAATCCCAGGTAATGAGATGTGTGGCGTCTAAAAAAAATCCCAATAAAGGAGGTGTGGCATCTAAAAAATCCAAGTGAAGGAGGTGTGGCCTCTCTAGGGGGCAGTGTACACTCTTGCCTGGAGCGGGGGGCAGCCCCAAACCTATGGAGCAGTTGGGTGCCTTGCTCAAGGGGGCACCTTAGTTCGGTGCCAGAATCGAACCCGGGACTTTCCGGGCACAGGATCAGTTCCTCAGCCACTAGGTGACGTCTGCCCTTATCACACTTAATTCATTTGAGGAACACGTTAAATCATATCCAATTGACTGCATTGTTGAATGGGATTTCTTCGAATGTGGGGTTGCAGGTTCGATGCTTGTTCTGGTCTCGGTCTGGGTGAAGTTTGGTGAGTTCTCTATCGGTCTTTCTGGGAATATGAAACCAGACAAATATTATCTGTCCTATGTATAAAAAAGATCATACCAGCAGCTAATTAATTAAACTTTTTATTCTTATTGTTAAGTGGCTGCTGCTATTGTGATTCAGTTCCCACTGGACTGGATAAGGACACTGCCTATCCTTGTCCACCTAAAATGTCAAAGAAAGCGTGTATTGATCTGAGCTGAGTATGTTTCCCAAGATTCTTTATCCCAGAGCTAATCGAGATCTGTGATCTGCGACATTTCTCTTTCTTTTTTTTTGCCGTTTGCTCTGTGTAAAGTTTAGGGTGGTCTCTATATTTATCTTCGTCCGACTCCTCGATTGAACGAGTGGGTTAAATAAAGGAGCTCTGAGCCCAGGCAGATTGGTGTGTGGTTGAGGAGAGTCAAACAAAGGCCCCCGCTTTGTGCCTGAATATCGTTACGGCCGTGTCACAGAGAAGCCTATTTTCCCCCGACGGCTAAGTGTCCGCTCAAATGTGAAAGTGGAAAATTGGGCTTGATGTGCTGTTTGGAAATCAAAGTAGTGGCGATGAAAGCGCGGTCCTTTACCCACTTTTGTGCTCAGTGGGAATTCTCCTGTTTTACAGCCAAAGTGTTCTCGAGGCCGAACATTGATTTATAGATTGCGGCCCTTTAGAAACACGAGTAGGGCTTTTGACTGTGTTGAAGATCGTTGTTGGTATTAAAACAGTTATTGATAAAGTTCTGTGTTCAAAAGGTATTTCTAGGAGCACTAATACAGGCACTGGTGGAATTAGTTGTGCCAACAATTATCCATTCCATACCATTCTGGCCACTGGCTAGAAGGTCTATGAAGTGTCCTTAATGACTGAACAAGTTTCATTTAAGGTTCCCTGTCTTCTTATAGACCACATTGAATCTCATCTCACATCTTACACTATACCAAAGAGTAAAAAATAAGAAGGATTTCCTAATGCTCCATATTCGACACACACAGGCAATAGATGCTAAAAGTCCCCAACTGATGCACTAAGAAGTCATGAACTACAAAGAAGTCACATTTATGGAAAAGGAGCCTGTTTACGAGAATTTGCGTCATCCTACATCCTCTCTCTGCTGATGGCCCTTGACATTTTAATTCTCAATAGGCTCAGCTTTTTCTTTCTTTTTTTTTTTTTGCTGAAGAGATATTTTTCTGGAAGATTCTGCTGCTATTTGTGCACATGTTGGTCAACAAGACCAGAAGTCATATTAAACACAACATATTAAATTAGTTCCCAGTAAAAACAGCCAAGATGCTTAGGCCGGATGTTTGCTTTTAACTTTGTATTACATAATAGAAGACTAATATTATTAAAAAACAGCGCTCTATCTCCAGAAATCCTTTCTGTAAATATTTACCCGACTTGCTGATGTGCTGACACTGTTCGCCTTCCTGAAATCTATACATACATCTCCGTCATCGCTTCCCGATGGTTGACTGCACGGATGAGTCAGGCGTTTGCCTTACTTATGTTCCTCTATTACGGGAGTCGATAAACTGACTGAGCATCCCAATCTCCTGTCAGTGGACACACACTCATGCACACACTCACACCTATGAGGAATTTAGTGTGACCAATCAACCTAGCGTACATTTCTTTGGACTGTGGGAGGAAAGCACGGAGAGAACATGCAAACTCCATACAGAACGACCCGGGCTGGGAATCGAACTCGGATAGTATTGGTGTAAGGCGACAGCGCTCACCACTACACCACCATGCCGTCAGTAATGAAATTATGGATGCCATATTGGGCCATCCTGCCCCCAGATTTCATGCCATATATGCACGTCATTGGTCGCATCTTTTAGTGCATAGAAGCTTTATAATGGTATGATTATTGGACCCCTGGTACATCTAGAAACGTCTCTGACAGGTGAACGCTGTGTGTGTCTCCTTTCTGAAAATTAACATTCATTCGGATGGGTTTGGCCTCTTTCAACAGGACAGTGTGCCTCCACATACATCTAAAGACACCAGTTTTTGGTTAGAGGAACACTTGTCTAAGTTTGGAGTTTTGCCACTGACACCTAAGTCACCAGATGTTAGAAATGTGGACTGTTCTGCAGTAAGTATGTTATTCACTTCCTGCAGTTCAGTACAGTACAGTATTTTTGCAGTCCCACACCCAGTACCAGGTTTTGTACGCTATTAGTTTTTCTGCCACTTCAGTGTATTTTGGGTGACAAGTAACTTCTATTATAATATTTCTTTTCTATAAGACTAAGGTAAGAAACATCAGACAACAAACATGTCATGGCAAATCAACTATATTTGATATGAAGGAGAAAATCGTATACATTTCCACTGAACTATTCCTTTAAATAGCACTAAAGTTTGCCGACTTTTTGTTATTTGAAAAGCAATTCTAGCCAATTGGTTCAAAAGTGTGCAATAAGTTTGAAAAGTAGCCTAACAGGAACGTCTTGATTTCATCAGATATGAAAACCTGATGCGAAATATAAGTCATATTCATATGATGTTTGTTATTCAGGAATATGTTATTTAAAACTGAGACTAGTCCTTACATTAAATTAAAATAAAAATAGGCATTTTTACCAATTTCTCACTGTTGCATCAGCACTTGTATAGGTTCAAAAACACAGTGTTTCAGTTTGTTTCTTTTTTCAAAAATGACATCAACTTGATGAATCAATCAAAACTGCTAGTCAATGATGGCCTGTTAGGATTCATTTTTTTTACTTTACTTAAACAGCTAACAAAAGAATGAGTTTTGCTCTGAGCTGCGAGTGGCCTTGCGTGATCTAATGCACTTCCTCTAATTCAGTTGAAGAGCTGGCTCCGGGAGCTCCGCTGCCTGAAAATTGGGCTTGCTAGCGGGGTCGAGACGAGCACAGGTTAATTTCGGTTAAACCAGAAAAGGGCTCTTCATAACCACTACGCTCGAGTCATTTAGCAATAATGTCACTGCCGGTGTCACTGAACTGGAAGACTCAGATAGTCTGTGGAATGTGTTAACTGTCAGTATTGTCAGGTTGTCTCGTTTTATTAGGTTAAGATGGTATAATGGCAGCTTTATGGCATTCAACCATCAGGCAACAGGTAACATCAGCAGCATGCTACCACCACCATGCTTTACTGTGGGAATAGTATCCTGAACAATGTTGGGTTAAGTTTATTTGTGGTCTATTAGACTAGTCCATAGCTCACTATATCCTGTAAGCTTAGCATTATGGGATATCAGGTTAGCAAGTCAAACGTATTATGGAATATCTAGCCAATGATTATCCAGTGAAAAGCTTCTTGTGTCTGAGATATAGATCTCTCCATCTCCTTCAGAGTCAGGTGCTTCTCTGACTAACATCATTGGAGTCATGGTTATTCCTAGAGTCTTGTTTTGATGCCTCCTTGGTCTTTATGATGCTGTTAGTTTAGGTATGTTCCTTAAACAAAGTTCAGGTACAGGTGTATGTATATTGAGAATCATGGGACACAGGTCAACTCTATCCAAAGATTTATGTAACGCCCACGCATTGCACCAGAACTAAGGGTCTTTACACATCGGCAGTGTTACACAAGTAAAACTCGTATGCTTGTGGCAAGGTGGTGCAGTGGGTAGCACTGTAGCAAGAAAGCCTGTAGGTGTAAGTGTGTGTGTGTGTGTGTGTGTGTGTGTGTGTGTGTGTGTGTGTGTGTGTGTGTGTGTGTGTGTGTGTGTGTGTGTGTCTGATGGGCTGGTGATGTGTTTCCCTGCCTTCTGCTCAATGACAGCTGGGACAGACATGAACACCCCCATGACCCAGTAGTAGGATAAGCTGCTTAGACAATGAGTTTGTAACTGTAGATTCTTCATGGGAAAGAGAAGTGGCCTCTCTTACTATCCCACTGAAGGAGGTGTGGCTTCTAATGAAATCCCAGTTAAGAAGGTGCAGCCTCTGATAAAATCCCAAAGAAGTGTGGCCTCTGTTACAGTCCCAGTGAAGGAGGTGTGGCCTCTCTTACAGTCTCACTGAAGGAGGTGTGGCCTCTGTTACAGTCCCACTTAAAGAGGTGTTGCCTCTGTTACAGTCTCACTGAAGGAGGTGTGGCCACTGGTACAGTCCCACTTAAAAGGGGTGTGGTCTCTTTTTACAGTCCCACTGAAGGAGTTGTGGCCTCTGTTACAGTCTCACTGAAGGAGGTGTGGCCTCTGTTACAGTCCCAGTGAAGGAGGTGTGGCCTCTGTTACAGTCTCACTGAAGGAGGTGTGGCCTCTGTTACAGTCCCACTTAAAGAGGTGTGGCCTCTGTTACAGTCCCACTGAAGGAGGTGTGGCCTCTGTTACAGTCTCACTGAAGGAGGTGTGGCCACTGGTACAGTCCCACTAAAGGAGGTATGGCCTCTGTTACAGTCTCACTGAAGGAGGTGTGGCCACTGGTACAGTCTCACTGAAGGAGGTGTGGCCACTGGTACAGTCCCACTGAAGGAGGTATGGCCTCTGTTACAGTCTCACTGAAGGAGGTGTGGCCACTGGTACAGTCTCACTGAAGGAGGTGTGGCCACTGGTAC
>JAOVVF010000034.1:8751281-8766355 GCA_028565595.1 Duopalatinus emarginatus | reverse complement strand
AGCGAGAGAGAGAGAGAGAGAGAGAGAGAGAGAGAGAGAGAGAGAGAGAGAGAGAGAGAGAGAGAGAGAGAGCGAGAAAGAGAGAGAGAGAGGAGCCAGCACATTATTTTGTGTAAATGAGGCCGAGACCTTGAGGTATTGCAGGAATCTTAAATCTGCGCTCGCTCCGATTTCCTGCCGCCCCGCATTTATCTAACAGCCGTGCTGGAAATGGAGTCCCAAAGTGTCGGCCATATGTGTAGTTAATTGAAGCGCTCAGACGATAAGGGTTGGAGGGTTGGAGACGCAGTCCCATTTCTCCAAATATGTAAATTGCACCGAACCTTTAGATTAGCAGCATCACTACAGTACGCATGTTTACCCCTTACGCTCTGTTTACTATTAGCAGCAGTTGTCTCATTGACCCATGCTGTGTTTGTACAGATGCTTGAAGGTCATGTTTCATTCCAGCTATTGTCAACATTTATTCCAGTGATCTCAAAGCTCATGTTTTTTGGGTTTTTTTTCCGGTCAAGTCAGATTCACGGATTGCTTTCACATACTATTGTCAATAGAATGAAGCCTATTTTACACCAAACACTATTCAGTACATCAAAGCATAACTATAATGTGCAAATATACAGAAGGTTAATAATATAAACAGGCATCAGCACTGTATCGTATGTAATTCAGTGATAATTTCATGTGGTCTTGATCATAGTTCAGGTGTACACACACTTCCTGCAGGAGAGCCAACCAACCCAGAGCAATAGAACATAGACACAGAGGAAAGTGCTTTCTGCCCTCTTCTACATACCCGAGCTCAGAGACACCAAGGCTGTGTCCGAAATCACGTACTTCCATACTGAACAGTATGCGAAAGCAGTACACAAGCGTGACTAATGTGACCGAATGTGCAGTATACATCAAGCAGTACGTGAAAAGTTCCCGGATGACGCAATGCATCGGTAGACATTTTGCATTATGCGAACAGAGCACACTGTTCTGTCCCATAATGCAATTCGAGCAGCGCAGGCATTCGGAACTGAAGAGGAGCAACATAAAAGTATTTTTATTTTAATAATTTCTATATTAATATTTTTTTCTCATGTAAAAAAAAATTCTACGGTTAAAAAAAGTGCAACGGCTGTGATGTGACGTCATGTGTCACATGACATTGGAAAGATGGCGGATCTAGTGTGTCTGAGGCTGTGCATACTGCTCACTTGCATACTGCTTTAACGGTAAAACAGTACACACTGCTTCAAATTCAGTATGTACTGCTCGAGTGCGTGATTTCAGACGCAGCCCAAGATTGCCTGAGTTAAAGCTTAAAACAGAGCAAAGTAAATCGTATTTAATTTGTTATTTTTTGGCCTATATTACATAGGGGGTAGCCGTGGCCTAGTGGTCAGGTAACCTGTCTCGTGACTGGAAGGTTGTGGGTTCACATAAGGCAAGACACGACTGAGGTGCCCTTGAGCAAGGCACCCTCAACTCCCCCCGCTCTGGGAAAGTGTGTTCCCTGCCCCCTAGTGTTTACTGGTGTGTGTGTTTCACTGCATGGATGGGTTAAATGTGGAGGTCACATTCTTTTTTGTGCAAACACAGTAGGCGAATAGTTCACTTTCACTTTATACAAAAGCACATACTGAGGCATATTTACAGCCAAGATGGTAAAACATTACTTCAATAAAATGGACATAAAAAGTTGTGGCTCCCAAGGTGATTAGATTTTTCTCAAAAGGACAAAATGGCTCTTTTAACGTTTGCTTTGCTGATCCCAGGGCTAAAATGTGTGCTAGGATATGTAAATTTCGAGGTGTCAATATTCACCCATTTTTTGCATATGCACATGAGATTTGCATTTGAAAGAGAAAACAACAGTGTTCGAGGTTCACGCTTTGTCAGTTCCATGTTGAACTCTTCTTATTCAACCACACCAAGATAAATACAGCTTTTCCTCCAGGGCACCTGGGAATAAATTATTAAATGCTATGTTATTAGACCAAAAAAAGGCTGTACTCATCATAAAATATTTACAAAATCTGAACATATAAATCTTAAATCCTCAGTGCACTAAACTGTACAGGTCGCTATTCCAGTTCCTACATATTAAATTTGATTCACTCATCTGTTTTATGATGCAGTAAAACTTAGCGGCGCATGGTTAGCGGTGCGCCTTACAGCTCGAGGACTTTTTTGCCACTTATTAAATTTAAGGCAGAATAAAAGAGAGACTGGTGAAGGACAGATTCACTGTTTCTCACTGTAAGTGAACGTATAAGTGAATGTGCAGAACTTCTGCAACGTTCCACGTAGCTATAAACTGATATAAACGTACAACATGCTGCTTTAAAAACGAGTTTTGTTAGCTAATCACTGTGGTGGAGCAGGAATAAAAGACTTCAGGATGTTTCATTCATTCAGGATGTGAATAGTAACAAGTGAATGTTGATTATTTACTCATAACAGCACGACCCCAGGTGTGCCTAAAGGGCTAAAGATTGTGTGAGTGAATATATGAGTGAAATGTGTAAGTGAAATGAAACAGCGTAGCAACTGCTAGCTTATGTTTGTGGTCAAGTATTTTCTGGTTTCTAATGTGCCGTTCAAATTAATCTGTTAATTATCTGTCAATTCTGATATTAAACGGAAAAACAACAAATAAACAAAAATTTTAAAATTGTAAAAAAAAAAGAAAAAAAAAGAAAGAAACTAAAATACATACATATATAATTGTCATTATATTTTATGTTATTTATATTCTTTTTTATTTATAAAAATTTAACTATTAAATATTAATATTTAGCAATTATTTTATTTAGTAATCATTTAATTATAAATTATACCGCAATTATATTATGTTATATTATATTATATTATATTATATTATATTATAACACCACAAATGTCCCAGGTTCGATCCCCACACATGACAATACATGACTGAGGTGTCCTTAATCAAGCTTTCCTGGTGCCATGGTTTGGGGCTTACCCCGAACCCCTTCCTTCACCCCGCTCCGGGCAAGTGTGTTCACTGCCCTCTAGTGTTCACTGGTGTGTGTGTGTGTGTGTGTGTGTGTGTGTGTGTGTGTGTGTGTGTGTGTGTTTCACTGCACAGATGGGTTAAATGCACAGGTCACATTCCTCTTGCACAGTAGGCAAATAGTTCACTCTCGCTTTCAAAACCACTGACAGGTAAAGTGAATAACATTGCTTGATGTAAAGCTCCTGCATCATCACCACCTATTTTGTCAGTAGGAAATCCTCTCGCCTCTCCATCACCTCTGATCTCTTTATCCAGCTCTGCTTTTCAACACCTTCCTCTGATCTCTGAATACCTCACTATACACAAATACTTCTTTAATGGTTTATGGTTACGGTTGATCCTCATAAAACACTTTCAGATTAATCTCCACCTCAGTGTGGGTAAATAAAGTGCAGTGGTTTAATTCAAATGTCACTTTTGTAATGTAAAAATGCCGTGTTTCGAATATAAACAAATAAGAATAGAAAAAAGTAAGGATTTATATTATATACAGATAAATCAGACAGTATGCAGGACACAGATGCTCCTCTGCCTTCACCTTGGGGGTCAGGTGCTTTGCTTAAGAGCACTTCAGTCGTGTCTTGTCCGTTATGGGCCTCAAACCCGTGACACAAGACTATTTCCCCAACCACAAGGCCACAGCTGCCCACAGCTGGTTGCCCCCCATGTTGATAAGACAGAAGTTTTAGTATAACATAAACCTTATGTTTTACACTTTGTTTCTGTGTAGTAATTTAACATTAGAGCTTTTGGTTAAAACAACAGGTTACACTGAACAGGTCATTTACCTTCAGAACGAAAATATTCCTCCCTTAATGTTATTTTTCTTTTTGTAAGTATGACTGTAATTATGTTTAGTATGAGAAGGAAGAGTGAAATGATCAAACATTTATACAAATTAATTATTAGTCATTTTCTGGGAGGAAAATACTTTCTAATCTGTTTTAATAGTTTTTTCCTTTATACGGTTTAAAATTGATGGTTTAACATTTAACATTAGCTTCATTTATCTTATGCTGGATACGAACAGATTTATTTGAGTGTCATATCCAATGCTAAGCATGTGTCAATTTACATATAAGAATTATAGACTAATTAATATATTAATATAAAACTCAACTTGATTATTATATATATATATAAAACACTTGCTGAAGGATTTTCACCTCTGCATTTAAATTGCCACTAATTTTATCCTCATTAATTGCCGTGTTTTTCATTTTACTTTGTTCTACACATTGTAAAAGTTATCATTGGTAATTAATGAACAATAACATGATTCAGAAATAGCACAGAAAAATACATCATCCGTCATAAGCCCTAATAAAAATCTGACAGAAACTAAAATGATTACTGAACTGAGACACACACACACACACACATTCGTCTGTTTACAGTTGTGTGGCTTTTCCCTATACATAATAATTAATGTAGCTAAGTAACGCTATGCCTAACCCTAACTGAGGCGTCCGTACCGGTGACTGTAGGCTTGTGTTTGAGCAGCCAGCTTTGGTCCCCAACTGCTTCCTGGGTTCTGCCCACCGCTCTGGGTACATGTGCTTACTGCCCCCTAGTGTGTGATCAGTAGTGTGTATCTGTGTTTCATTGCACGGATTAGTTAAATGCGGGGGTCAATTCCACTACACAGTAGGCAAAAGAGTAGTTCACTTTCAACTCGAACCTTGTTAATGAACAACAACAAAACACAAATATTCTTAATGAAGACCAGCAAAAATGTGTTCACATCAAAATGTCAGCTATTCCTATTCTTCCTGGTCCTGACAGTTACATCACACACACACACACACACACACACACCTTTTTGTGAATATTTTGTTATACAATAACCTTTTTTAAGTTTTGTGAGCAAAATAATATTCAGTTTAACCCAGTAAATGAAATGAAATGTACATCTTAAGCTTTGGCCATGTATTTATATGAATTCTTTTTATTTATATAAAATCATTCTAACTGTAATATGGCATCTCTAGAGATGTGTGTTGGTGCATTGTCCTGTTATAAAAGGCCAAACCCATCAAAATGAATGCAGGGCAACGTGTCAGAAATCGGTTCCTGTTTTTTTTTGTTTGTTTGTTTTTGTGCCAGTTTTTCTGGTACTCCGCATCCCACATATGTTTAGTCTGGTTTGTTTTATGCAAAAATAAAATTAACTAAAGTGCCAGAAAAATTGGTAGTGGCTCCATAATGCTATAGGGTTTGTTTAACTGCCATTCCATAGGACCCCTGGTACATCTACAAACACCTCTGACAGGTGAACAGTATGAGTGTCTCCTTTCTGATTAATTACACCAGTTCATGTCCTGTATTCATTCTGATTGGTTTGACCTCTTCCAACAGGACAAAACACCACCACACACGTCTAGAGATGCCACATAAACACCGTAGTCACCAGATGTCAATGTTATGGAAAACATCTGGGATGCCGTGTGATGCCTTAGACCTCGTAATATGACAGAACTGTGAACCATTATGAAGGAAGCATAGTGTTTGTTACCTAACAGGACATTTCCACAAACTTGTAGAGTTCATGCCCCGTGTGGGACCTACCTTCAGTGTGAAAAGCATTACTATTACTATTATATACAGTATCTATGTCTGGTTTTTGCCCTATAACACTGATAAGCTACTATCTATAGTATTTACTGCGTATGTAACATCTTATCGTTAATATGATTTGTATGCTATGTAAAAGGTCACATGATTAGGCATGTGAGCCGCTTTAGAAGTCATTACGAGGCCAAGCGTCACACCCGTAATGCTGAAATTGCAGTTTATTGCTTCAGTGTTAATGAGATTCAGTTGCTTTCTTTGGAAAGCAGGTGCTGTTCTAACTGATGATTCTGTGTGTGTGTGTGTGTGTGTGTGTGTGTGTGTGTGTGTGTGTTTTCAGCTGGCTGGGTTTATCTACGCCTGTTACGTGGTGAAACTCATTTCAGAAGAAGAAGACAGCTGTAAGTATGAGTTCGAAACTGAGTTATATGCTTTTGCATATCTTTTGTCTCTGCAGTGTTTTTCTTCATCTATTTTTAACCCAGGATAATGAGATTCTATAGATACCATATCAGACGGGTATACTGAGTCGTGCCAGAGCCAGACGACGCCTTTCCCAGCATGCATCACGGATTCCATAAGTCCTGGAATCCCATTTTTCTGTGTAGTTCATATTTCCAGGTTGCACCCGCACATGAGCAGGGACATTTCTCTCAGCACCGGATCTTTAGCCTAGTTTCAGTGACCCCGGCGTGCATTCGGATTTAGACATCGGCTGGTTTAAAAGATTGGTTTTATCGATTGTATACTCCCGGCTGCTGGGCGCTTGCTTTAAAGGGCGTGCACGGGAAACAATCCCATTTGTTATATTCAGACGCTGTGCTGACTCGCAGTGCCTTTAAAAGACATGAATTATTCTCTTTAGCCGCCGTCCCGTTTCACTCAGGCGAGCAAGTACGACAATTAGGACAGGGGTTTGGTTTGGTGTTCCCCTGATTTATAATGGATGTTTATGGCTTCGAGACATGACTTTGTAGTTCTGTTTTTGCCAGAATGTCGTGACGAAAAGGTGGCCAGCAACGTGAGCGTGTTAGATCAATGATTCTCAAGTGCATCTGCTGGTGTTGTCTGGTCTTGTCTCTCACTCATCACCCAGCAACACATACACACACACAGAGAGAGAGCGAGAGAGAGAGAGAGAGAGAGAACGAGATGCATAGGCTCCATTTAGCAACCTGATTATCCTCTCTGTGCCATCTCTGTGCATTCTCCCCCCACCCACTGTTTTGTTTCATAATCAGAACCATTAAGCACATGTGCAATTAGGTACATCCGTATTTAGAGTGCTGCTCTTTCCCCGTGCATACCGACTACACTCATGCAACCATATCCATTGTGCCAGGATAAAAATAGATGGCGCGCATCCAGATTTTGAATGCATCATGGTTTTGATGCTGGTGATTTTCCAGAACAGACTGTACACACATCATTTATAAGATTATAGATGAATATACACCGACATGCCAGAAGTCATGGGATAGCAGTATGTAAATTGATTATGAAGTAGCATCACCTTAGGGGACAGCTCGAGAATGCCCACGCCTGTATAAATTGTCAGGTGTTATCTTGCGAGTGAGGTTGAACACTGGCCAGCTTGCTCATGGCAAAGCAATGTGAATTATCAGACTTCGAACAAGCCGTAATAGCGGGTGCCGGACGAATAAAACACTCGGTTTCTGAAGTCGCGCAGGCATTTAACATTGCTCGATCCACAGTGTCACATGGGTACCTGGAATACGTCATAAAAGGCATTACTGGCCGTCTATGGTTTTGTAATGATCTTGACTGGTGGCCCATACATATATCTCACAGGTCAGTGCAGTGTTCCTTAACTTCCATGGGTTATGGGAGCAGAAAATTGCCTCTGTTAACACAACAGCACTGAACACATCACCTCACATGGGCTCATGTCATTGCTACCCGGACCCTAGAGGACTGGAAACATGTGGCATGGTCCGATAAGTCACAGTACCAATTGTTTCAGGCAGGTGGTTGGGTTTGTGTGTGGCTCAGACCCAATAAAGCCATGGACATGGAGTTGTAAGCAAGGCACTGTGCAGGCTGGTGGTGGTTCCATACTGGTGTGGGATGTGTTCTCATGGCATGGGTTGCGTCCACTGGTCCACCAAAACACGTTTCACTGCTTGGTGACCATTTGCAGCTCTTACAGTGCTTCAAGTACCGCTGTGATGATGGAATATTTCAACAGGATAGTATACCATGCCATCAGGCCCGAGTTTTCAGAACTGGTTCAAGGAGCATTCTGAAGAGTTCTGGTGAATGTTGTGGCCTGAACATTTACTCGACATTAGCCCAATTGAGCATTTATGGGATGAGGTGATGGGATGAGAGGTCCCTTCGCACCAAAAAATATCACAGAGCTGAAGGTGGCTATTTAGACAGCATGGTTTAACATCCCCTCAGAGGTCCTTCACCCATTTGTGGAATTGATGCCAGGTTGATTTGCTGCACTTAGCTGGGCTAAAGGGGGCCCTGGACAAAATTTGTTTTTGTCTCGTGACTGTTGACCTGTCAGTGTATATATTTCTTCTTTAAAGCATGTATTTGTAAAGGATCTGCTGACACAGAGTGAAACAATTCAAGTTCAACTCATTTGAACTCAAAAGTCTAGTACAAGGCTTAATAATCCTGTATGTTCAAACATAATAGCGAGGACAAACACAAGCCTGAAAACGTGGTGCATGCTTTATTTAAACACACAAATCCAAATAACCTAATAAGCATCTCGAGTTATACACCAAACCATTTCCATACAACGATATCCAAAAACATAGCGCTTTATTAAAACACTCCAGTCTAACGTGCAGAGGAAATAACAATGTAATTTTGTCTTATGAACTTCTGTGCTGTTAATATAGCAACTCCAAAGTTCATTTACACTGAGTTGTAAATAAAAATCTCTTTCCAAACAGACCGTAATTCAATCAGCACACATTATGCTCGCTACCGAAGAATGGCACAAACGTCTTCATCAGTGACGCAGAGAGATTCTGGGAAAATGTCCGTAATTGAAAATCTCTTCTCACAATCACTGCGAGTTTGTGTAGCGCAAGCACGGCGCGTGCTGTGGACTGATTATGTCTGCCGAGGGCACATTTGGAGGGATGATTTCCTCCGCCAGGGATTGTCCCGACCCCATTCCCTGAGTAATAATATTGTTATAGACTCTCCTGTGAATGCAAAAGATATTGATGGCTAATCAGGCAGCCATACCGGCCTCTAATTAATACAACGAGCAAAGCACCTCGGCGGCTTAGACCAATCAACGCGCTCACCGCGTAATTACGGTCACCGCCAAGAGTAATGTCACGAGGTCCAATTAAAGAAAAGATTGCGAAATAATGAAAATAATTCAGCCTCCAGAAAATGTGGGGCAAAGCAAGAAAGGCAGGAGATAAGCAGGAAATGGCTCTCAGCTCGAACAATCCTTGCATCAGTAACGAAAGAATTAGGCCTCGTGCCTCCTTCGGGAATACGCAATCAGCTTTTTGGTGTCACCGAGCTAGCAACCAACTAATGATTAGCATTGCGCTGTGCACCGTTTACAAATCCGGCACGGGGTGAGACAAAACAACAAGGCCCATAACGCATGTGGGGAAGCAATAGGCACTTCAGTTTCTTTTTAATTTCCCAAACCTTGCCTCCAAACCCATGATCCACCACTTTAATTCTGTCAATAGACAACTAGCCAGGAGGAATTTAGCCATTTAGCAGTCTTGAACATGAAAGGAGGTGCTGTAAGAGCATATTAGTATTTAGCCTCGCAGACATAACGCGTGATAGGGACATACAAAAGAGGCTTTACTCTATGCTCATTTCCACACTTCATTTCAGCTCCAATTGAACTGAACATTATGTCATGTTATTCGATTCAGCCTGCTTTTCTTCAGGCTCATTAAATATATTAGTGCTAATTTAAATTGGTGGGATAATGCAGCCGTCGAGGAGCTGGCTGTCCAATTTCCCCCCCCCATGACTGCCGTTCAGTGAACCAGCGAACCTTTTAAAATGCCGACCCACGTCGTCACCGAATCCTTACACGGGTTTTCAAAGCGCAAAACTGGAAGGAATAATAATAGTGGAGGTTTTTAGGAGCAACAGAAAATTTGCCATTCAGAGTGATTATGACTGTGTGGAGTGTTTATATTGTGTAGCTTCATCTGGGTTAGCATTGGTGATCCTACCTCGCCCATACCCCCCTCCCTCTCCCACCACCACCACCACCACCACCCCACCACACCCCACCTCTGAAACTCATCATTGTAAAAGATACTTTCCCACATTTTTGCTGATCAATGCGAACATTTATGCTCTAGTATTTTGCCAAAGGTGGTATAAACTGAAGTGACAGAAAGACTGGTACAGACGGAGATAGGCTGGTAGTGCGTCCTTAACGGTGTGGGGTTTGTTTAGCCAGCATTCCATGGGACCCCTGGTACATCTACAAACAGACCTTTCAGACAAGTTGCACCCGTTCATGTTTTGCATTTATTCTGATGGGTCAAATTACGAGGTCAAATTGTGTTTCGAGAAACAGAGTTTGGGGTTTTTGCCGTTCCCACCTGATCACCAGATCTTAACGTTATTGAAAATGTCTGGGATGCGTTGCAACGTGCAACACAGAAATCCCGAATCACAAAATAAGACAGGATCGTGGACAATTCTGCAGGAAGTATTTCATTGTTCATTGCCTACAGAATATTTCCTCAAGCTAGTCGAGTCCATGCCCTGTGGGGGACCTACCAACTGGTGTACCGGTTTTGCTGGCACTTCAGCATATTTAATTTGCCTTCTAACAAACCCCTGTGCTTTTATTATTCACAAATTATACAAAGGTGACACTTATTTGCCTGTAACTGGCCATAATTAGCTATTAGATATGCATGGTTAAAGTAGAGATCTCCTTCTGGATATACAACCACTCTGTCTGTCAGCCAGCTTGAGAAATAACAGAGGAAGTAAATACTACAGGGGTAAAAAGACTGCAAGTTACTATAAGTGCTACCAAAATGTTTAGTCTACAGTAAGTTCTTTATCCTGTAAAACACCTTTAGAAAAGGTTCCTTGTAGAAAAGCTGAAGAATGGACCCATGGGTGCGCTGTTTCTATACAACTGCCCCAGTGTGGTCGGATCTCCGCAGCTCTCGTTCCGGACACTGATCAGACCATTAGGTCTAATTTCCGAGACTATTACTGACGAGACTATTACAGTGTGGATTATGGGCTTTGTAGATGCCTGTACCTGTCCCAAAATCAGCCACCAGAAAACTAATCATCCTAATACCGTGCTTCTTCTTCTGTTAGTGATGCTCAGGAGATCAGCTCAGCTAATTGTCCGTCTTATCTTCTGTGTTCATTTGGAAAGCCGCCCTTGCGAAAAACACAGTGGATCTTTATCACTCTTTACTACCTCTGTGGTGTTGTGCTAAAGGTCAAAACAGCTGGCCAGGTCCGTGCTGCTGGCGGTCCATGGCTGATCCTGTCAGTCTGTGCTATTTTCGGCTCGTCTGCTACTCCAGAGGAGCTCCAGCAGCTCGCTTGCCACAGATATCACACCCTCACAGGCCTGCACAGGCTTCAGACACTGACCGGGGATTATTACACACATGGATACACACAGACACAAACACACACCGTAACTCTCTCTCTCACACACACACTCAGTCAGGCACACACTCACACAGAGCCGAGGTGATAAAGGGTGGAATTAAATAAAGAATAAAACACGATGGCGTGTGCAGTTGTAGGAAATTATTCAGCAACCAGGTGCTGTGATGCGGCTCGTTGTGTAGTGGCCTGTTGTGTAGTGGCCTTTTGTGTAGTGGCCTGGTGTGGAGCTGTGTTACTTTTACCACCCTTAAAGTATTTTTTCTGTATTTAAACATCCTGAAGCATTTTGTACTTCATATATAAGAGCAAACCGCCAACAATTTTTTTAATTAGTAATAGAATGACATGTCTTACTTTTTATACATGTAGAGCCACATTTAATGTTAAAACAGAGCATCTTAGCTCCTGTTATCATTTTCTTCAGTAGCTATAAAAACTTTATATAAAGACTTTATATTTTAGTAATGTTATTATTATTGATTATTTAAACTATTTTAAATTAATAAGACCCAAACAAAAGCACTGACACTGGAGACTCCTTCCATAGATCTGTAGGCTATACAGTCACTGTACTCACTGTATCTATAACCTATTGTACATATGTTATCTTTACATACTTACAGTGGTGCTTGAAAGTTTGTGAACCCTTTAGTATACATTTCATAAATTTGACTTCAGTCCTAAAATCAGAATCAGAATCTAATTATTTCACCAAGTATGTTACAAATACAAGGAATTTGACTTGGTGAGAGCACACACGTATGACATGTAACAAGCACACGGACGTTAACAAGTAGTACTCTAGGACAAACACAAATTTTAATTTGCAGAAGAAATTGAAATAATAATAACAATAAAAAAGTTTTTTTTAAAAAGTAGTCTCAGACAAATGAGACAAAAAGATTTGGGCATTTATTTGTTGAGGATATTACATATGTCTCAGTGGCAAAAGTATGTGAACCTTTGCTTTTAGTATCTTATGTGACCTTCTTGTGCACAGTAACCACAACCAACTATTTCTGGTAATGGTTGATTAGTCCTGCAAATTAGATTGCTAGGAATTTTTAGCCCATTCTTCCGTACAAAACAGGTGCAACCAAAGTCATTATAAGATAAAACAAGTTCACTCGCCGCCATTTTGGGTAACACCTCCAGGCCATACAAGACCAATCTCCTGTCTCTTTGAATGGGGAGATGTCTATTTCTCCAAAACTAAAATAATGATTACTGAAAAAAAAACACATGTTTGAAATCACTGGTAAAATCTGATAAAAATGGTGAACCTTAGCTTTGGATTAGTATAACACTATAATATGCTACTATGCATGTGCATAACGGGAGCCAAGATGTTACGACAGCTTTCTGCTTTATGACCGTTTCTATGACAACATGAGATGCTTGATGCAATATCAACGTTTTATATATATATAATATTAAACTAACAATATAATGATGATGATAATAATCTTAGAATATAACAAAAAATGTAAAATCTTCTTGTAAACCCGCCCTAACAACATGCGTCAGCAACTATAATTCCTTTAGAATTTGCTGATGGCAAGCCATCATGACCCGGACACAACAAAACAGGCCCATACCATGAAACTACCACCACCATGTTTCACAGATGGGATGCTGGAATGCAGTGGTTTCCTTTCTCCAAACGTAATAATTTTTATTTAAACCAAAAAGATCTATTTTGGTCTTATCTTTCTAAAAAACTATTGTTCCTATAGCCTTCTGTCTTGTCCATGTGATCCAAACGGATGCAAATGGACAGCGATGTTCATTTTGAAAAGTAGAAGCCTTCTCCTTGCAACCCTGCAATGCACGCTATTGTTCTTATGGTGAACTCATGAACATTCACCTTAGTCAATGTGAGAAAGGCCCTTAACTGATTTGACGTTACTTAGAAGTTACCATGGGTTCCTCACTGAGCATTACATGCATTGCTCTTGGCATGATCTTTGTTGGTCAACAAGACACAATCTGTCCAGAGACACAAGAGTCCAAACTTTTTAGAGATGGTTTTGTAACCTTTTTTCTAAAGTCTTTAGAAATCTCCTTTGTTCATGCTATGATACGCTTTCACAAATATGTGTTTAAATGAAGCAGGGTGCCCACTCACACCAGATTGTCGCCTCACTGACTGACAACACCTGACTCTAATTTCCCCTTTAAATTATCTGCTAATCCTAAAGATTTACATAATTTTACCTCTCACAGATACATAAAATTTGATAATTATCCTCAATAAATAAATCATCTTTTTGTCTCATTTGTTAAATTTGTTTTCTCTTTATTTACTTTTAGCACTCGTGTGACAGTTTGATTAGGTTTTAGGTCAAGTCTATGCAAAAACATAGTAGAAGGGTTCACAGATTTACAAGCACCACTGTATGTTAACATCCACACATGCAGCTTTCTGTCCTCTATATTGTAAATAATACTGTATATTGCACTTTAGGTGCTAAATGCTAACTGTTTCACTGGCTCTGTAACTGTACGCTGCACAATGACAAGTCAGTTGAATCTAATCTAAATCTAATCTAATCTAATCTAATCTAATCTAAATAAATAGAGTTTCACCATCTTGACAATATTACACGTTAAACAGCACATTATGAATCTGTTCCATTAGTAGACATAGATTATGTCGAGTGCTCAAAATTCAACAGCACTGTGGTATAATTAATAACCTCCTCTTTTTTTTTTCTTTCTATCTGTTTTCCAGTTGACTTTATAGGTGGCTTTGACTCCTACGGGTACCAAGGACCACAGAAGACGTCTCATTTGCAACTTCAACCAATGTATATGTAAGTAACAGAAATGCAAATCAGCAGCTACGAGTCCTGAAATGTCCCAGTGTTGCTACACTTCACTTTTATTATTCATTGGCAGGGAAATAATAACATCCAAGAAGGCTCCTGGGTTCTCCTTTTGCTTACAGTGTAAAAAAAACCCTTGCTACTGAGAGCTTACGTTTATTGAGATACAAGACAGTATTCATGAGTATTCACAAGTTTACTGTGATGCTGATGATTGGTATGCCATTATCTGTCCTATATTGTGGCCATACTGACCCCATCTGGATGTAGTTGATCATGGTGGACAGATGATGATGATGATAGAAACCTGCAGAAGTTCACTGTATGATCAATAAGATATAATATCACTGTTGGCCCGGCTCAGATAATAGTCTGGGTCAACATGAAGAGAGCCAGGATTGTTTGCTCAGTCTCTGTTGACAGCTTAAAAGTTTATGAGGATGTGCCTGGATGCACTGAGGTGCTTCTGGTTAGCCCTGGGAGATTTGAAGGGATTTGGTTTATTGACACAGATACAACATGGATAGTTTTATATACACTGAGGGGGATAAGTCTCGGTACTTAGCGAGCTGTCTACATCAGCGGAGGAACTGGGAATTAATTTTTGATAAGGGAGAATGAAATCACCATGCGATCTGTACAATTAATCTGATGCATGAGGCGTAGTCAACCGATCTCGCCATGTTAATAACTTTAATAGGCGTAGGAAATAAGTACCTTCGTGACATGTCAGCAAGAAATGACATCTTAACTTTTAGAACCAGGCCTTTCTTTTGTCATTTATTTCCTGCTGCAGAATGTGTCTAGTATTTCATCAGCTGTCAATGATAGTGTACCTAGCAAGCTAAAACATTCACGGTGTACCTAGCAGGCTAAAGCATTCACGGTGTACCTAGCAGGCTAAAACATTCACGGTGTAGCTAGCAGGCTAAAACGTTCACGGTGTAGCTAGCAGGCTAAAACATTCACGGTGTAGCTAGCAGGCTAAAACGTTCACGGTGTAGCTAGCAGGC